>VZSZ01008265.1:0-139193 GCA_013398815.1 Ibidorhyncha struthersii
GGGCTGCATCCCCAGCAGCGTGGCCAGCAGGGCCAGGGGGGTGATTCTGCCCCTCTTCTATGCTCTGGGGAGACCCCCCTGCGGTGCTGCCTCCAGCTCGGGGGGTCCCAACAGCAGAAGGACANAGCCCCTTCCAGTGCCTAAAGGGGCTCCAGGAGAGCTGGGGAGGGACTTTTTAAAAGGGCGTGTAGTGATAGGATGAGGGGGAATGGCTTCAAACTGGAAGAGGGGAGATTTAGATTAGATATTAGGAAGACATTTTTCACTCTGAGGGTGGTGAGACACTGGCGCAGGTTGCCCAGAGAAGCTGTGGCTGCCCCATCCCTGGAGGTGTTCAAGGCCAGGCTGGACGGGGCTTGGAGCAACCTGGTCTGGTGGGAGGTGTCCCTGCCCAGGGCAGTGGTGTAGAACTAGATGATCTTGAAGGTCCCTTCCAATCCAAACCATTCTATGATTCTATGAATCCACCAACCACCCCGAACCCCAGCACGCTTTGCCCTTGGCAGGGGAAGGAGAATCACCCTTGCCTGCCTGTCTCCTCTGTTAGGAGCTGCTGGAGAGCTGACTCTGCTTCAGGTACTGCAAAGACTCTACGAGACAGTCCTCTCTCGGTGCCGTGTAAAAATGCTCTCAGATATGAGAATGGTGGAAGCACTACGCACCTCTAGACAGGTAAATTATTTAGTCTTTGCAACTCTTACGTGACTGACAGCTGCTGTTATCCCTTTATGCAGGCAGGGCATATCTCCACGAAAATGCCTCCAACCACTTCCAGAAGTAGCTGGATAACGGAGCATCTCAACCTCGGTCTGTCTGCAGCTTTTTAAAGCTATAAGAACACCATATTTTTCTAGGTAAATAAAAATCACATATGCATGGGTTTTAAAAAAAATCCTGATGAACTATAAATAGCTTGACAGTTTAAAGCTAACTGGTGTAGGGTTTGGTGGCAGAACTGAGATTACATTACATTCCCTTGGTTCCCAAAGCGTCCTGCGGAAAACAGGTGTATAGATACATAAATAAGTGAGAAAAATAAGCATAGGCTCTGCTTTGTGAAGAAGTTGAGAGAACATAAAACCACTGAAGAGTAAGTCAAAAAACAATCACGAAAGTACTCTTTTGAGCCAGCGGGAAACTTCCTATATTGTTGGCCTTACAGATCTTTCTCAGCCTTTTAACCAGACAGAAAATTCAAAGGAATTTGACCAGATTGTAGAATTATACTTTAGAATTTATATATTTCTGGAATCTATACTATAGTCAAACTTGTAGGTTTACTTAGCTTCTGAGTTGGACGTGGAGGTGACTGAGTGAAACCTGGTGGCCAGAGAGTTTTAGGAAACTGAAGTACTTAACGATTGTGATCCCTATGAAAATGGCAACATTAATTTTCCAGGCAAAGCTCAGATACAGATATTACAACCTTGGGTAATGGATTTATTTCAGTGAAATGAAAATGTTATGTCCAGAAATAGAAAAAAAAAAAAAATCATTTGCACACCTACCCGTAAATGAGAACAGAATTGCAAAACCAAGCTGGAACCGTGCAGTCGCAAACCAGCCCTGTGCACAGAAAACAACCCGCTGCATACCATGGGGAATCCCTATTTGCACGGACATTCGCTTTCCAGATGTGACACCACTGATGTTTTCTGAACCTTTTGGACCAAGGGACAACCACCGAGCCTCAGGGCTTCTCCTCGGCGTGGTCAGGCAGGAGCAGTGCTAGGGAAGGGACCTCCGGTGCTCCTGGCTACCTCTGGGACCATTACTGTCATGTGGAATAGTGGTAAATGAGCCATCTTTCTGAAGCGCACCTTTGATAATTAGAGCTAATTAGGATATGCAGCACCTAAACTAACAAATGGGGGAGGGACGCCCACCATATTTGCAGCATTTATCAATCATTGCTTTTACAATATACTACTGGCACTTGAAAAATACCCTAATAGCCAATTTTTAAACATCCACGCCTACTACAAACTACGCTATTCCCATCAGTCCTTAGAAAACATTCCTTAGGCAGGACACATCTCGGTATCCAGGGCACTGTGGGTTCCATCAGAGATACTATTGTGGATGCCAGCTGAGCATCTGCCCCAAGCCCTTGTTCAGTTTCTGTTTTCTTTCCCAGAAATCCTCCTGAAGCAGTTTTCAGAGATCCTTTCTTGTTGTGAGACTACTGCAAAATATTTTTAAAATTTGTGTTTGGAAACAAAAAGGAAAAGGGAAGATCGTTGCCTGTCGTAAAACTATTTCAGGTATATTTTCACCAGAACAAAATCTGATTAAAATAAAAAAAATAGGTATATTTTTAAATAAATAAACCACCAACATTTAAACTTAAAAAAAGATCCAAACAAACCTAGAAAACTAAATAGATAACTTAGACAATGAAATAGATAACTTAGAAAACTAAATAGATAACTGAAATCCTGCAAACTTGGCAGTGAGGACGCCAGCTGTGCCGGCAGTTCTGGTTTGCTGCCAGGTCCATCTCTCCAGGCACCCACATCCATCTGCGTTTCTCTCCCTCGGTTGCATTCCCACTGCGAACTCTTTGGGGCAGGACCCCGTTTTACAGAATAACGTGGCTGTCATCCACACAACATGACACCACCATGACAGTGATTACAACTACCTGGTAACAGGCTAAATAAATGAAATATGACAGCAGTAACAAGTACAAAAATATTTTTTTCCAAGCCTAGCAATACTCTGTTTTGCTAAATTCAGTTTATAAGTGGTAATTACTCTGGAAAAAGGAGAACAAGAGAGGTGCATTGCCTTAGCACGCAGAGATCCCTGCAAGCCAGGAGGAGGATGCTGAGGAGTATATTGCAGCCACTCAGGTAAATGGATCTATTTATTTTAGGTTATAGTGGTAAATTTATCAGCTCTACCTATGTACAAAGGGTCAGACAAATAAAAATCTACTTTTATTATCTAGCATTAAAAAAAACCCCATAAATAGCTTTTTCTCCTAATGAAGCTGAACTTCTGCAGAGGATATTCACCGTCGCTTGCAGAGGATGCTTTAATTGACAATATAAGTTTCACCTTTGAGTAAATGCCCTTCCAGCGATTCTGGAGACAGAGAGGACTGTTTTGCTCTCACCCCAAAAGTCTACAGAGCACGTTCATGCATTTCCCAGCTGTGAACAAGGTCATGGATGGGCAGCGCTCTGCCCAGGGTGCAATTCAACGGTGATGCAGGGAGTCTGTCCAAGGCTCCTAGAGGGCACCAGTCATGAAGAGTTGCGTGTGGGGAAATAATACACGAAAATGTGGAAGCTCCTGAATCTAACTCCTTCCAGAGAAACATGATGCTGCACGTATCANTTAAGCAATAGTGTTCACCAAGAACTGTCTCCAACACAGCTGAATGGAAAATTGGTGTTCCCTAAATAATTTTCTTTTTCATCAAACTGCTATTTTCTTCTTAGAAAGCCAGGATCAGCTGAAGCTCATTAGTTTCTAATTAGTTTTCAGCTGATTTTGGTTAAAACCAATAGTGGTTTTCTTTGCTACTGAATCCTTGAACACTTCTATGGAGCAGGACTCACAACAGATTTTCACTGGAAAAAAACTTGCAGTTTTCTCCTCCAGGACTCTCAACAGTAAAAATGAGACAAAGCATGTGGGGATGGCACTCAGTAAGAGCTGGAAAGGTGAAAAAGGAGGCCCAAGCTCGCAGCAGCAAAAGGTCACATGAGGCACAAATCGCCAGCAGGTGCCTTTTTAGGTGTTTTTCACACTCCATTTAATATACTAAAACTGAAATAACAGCAGCCTGGTGGGGAAACAATGTCACGCGAAACCTGTCTGACATCCTAGAGGATGTGACAGTGGAAAATCAGCAAGAAAAAAGACATCCTGACAAATTTGGTGGCCTTCTACAAGGGGGTTACAGCAGTAGTGGACAAGGGAAGAGACACTGACATCATCCACCTGGACTTGTGTAAAGCGTTTGACACTGTACCACACAATATCCTGGTCTCTAAATTAGAGAGACATGGATTCGACAGATGGGACCACTCGATGGATAAGGAACTGGCTGGATGGAAGCACTCAAAGACTTGTGGTCAGCGGCTCCATGTCCAAGTGGAGAACAATGATGAGTGCTGTTCCTTGGGGGTCAGTACTGAGACCGGTGGCTGTTCAACGTCTTCGTTGGTGACATGGACAGTGGGACTGAGTGCACCCTGAGCAAGTCTGCCAACGATACCAAGCTGTGTGGTGAGGTACACACGCTGGAGGGAAGGGATGCCATCCAGAGGGACCTGGATGGGCTGCAGAGGTGGGCCCATGCCAATCTCATGAAGTTTAACAAGGCCAAGTGTAAGGTCCTACATCTGGGTCAGGGCAATCCCTAGCACAAACACAGGCTGAATTGAGAATGAATTGAGAGCAGCCCTGAGGAGAAGGACCTGGGGGTGCTGATTCATGAGAAGATCAACATGACCAAGCAATGCATGATCACATCCCAGAAAGCCAGCAGTATCCTGGGCTGCATCAGAAGTGTGGCCAGCAGGGCGAGGGAGGGGATTCTGCCTCTCTGTTCTGCTCTTGTGAGAACCCGCCTGGAGTACTGCGTCCAGCTCTGGAGCCTCCAACATAGGAAAGACATGGATTTGTTGGAGCGGGGTCAGAGGAGGCCCCGGAGATGCTGTGAGGGCTGGAGCCCCTTTGCTGGGAGGACAGGCTGGGAGGGTTGGAGGTGTTCAGCCTGGAGAAGAGAAGGTCCTGGGGAGACCTTATAGCAGCTTTCCAGTACCTAAAGGGGACCTACAGGGAAGCTGGAGAGGGACTTTTTACAAGGGCATGGAGTGTTAGGACGAGGGGGGATGGCTTCAAATTGGAAGAAGGTAGATTTAAATTAAATATTAGGAAGAAATTCTTGACTGTGAGGGTAGTGAGCCCCTGGCGCAGGTTGCCCAGAGAAGCTGTGGCTGCCCCATCCCTGGAGGTGTTCAAGGCCAGGTTGGACGGGGCTTGGAGCAACCTGGTCTGGTGGGAGATGTCCCTGCCCAGGGCAGTGGGGTGGAGCTAGATGATTTTAAGGTCCTTTCCAACCTCAATCTCTTAAATCTCTCATTCTTGTCTCGACTTCAACCAGCATCCAGGAGGAGGTATCTCATGGGATACGCGTGGCAGAGCTGTGTTTCAGATATAATCAAGCTGTGACCCCTGCAAAGCACAGGGGAATGCTCCCAACAGAGCTGCAAGCCAAAACCAAGTATTATCATTCCGGACCTTTATTACAGAGACCTGCCAGTGGATAATTTTGGTTAGCTCCAGTTAATGCAGGGAGAAGGTGATCTCTCCTACTGGACGTAGACAACACCTGCATGAAGAAGTCAGAAGACTTGGAACAGCTTGGTTTTTATTCCTGACACACAAAGCACTGCACGTCGCCCTATCTACAGGACTGAGAATGACTCTCACACTTCATCTAGACGGGGTCAGCAGGCACCAGACTTCAATGTCGATGGAATCTAAAGTTTTCCAGCTAATCTAAATTTCAGACATAACAAGGTCTAAATTGTAAGTTAAATGTATTTTGAGTTAGGTAGATTTCTGTGTATTTTTTTTTCTTTTTTTGTTGGCTGCAACAGCTCATGTTAGTGCATGGTTTGCAGAGGGATTGCACAAGCCTAGTCACCACTCTCAAGAATTTGCTAACTTTGATTTTGCAGTTCAAATTGCATGCGCTGGCTGCAGACATGTGCTGGGATTTTCCTGGCTGGTGCCTCTGTCCTGGTTTGGCTTCTTGACAGGACAACATATTTTCTGAAAATACTGAACAAGCAGCTATCATCACACAGCAGCTCTGAGTTTTATAAGATTAAATATTTGTGCTAAAACACGTGAAACTTTTGCAAGTGAAAAAAATTCAAATGAGTAAACAAACAAGAAACAACTTAGGAGTGAAGCTGCAACATTAATTTTCCTATATATCTGCAAATCATTATTTGCTTTATTTGACTAGGTCTAGCGAGAATGTGATTGTTGAATAATGATGAGCTCTTTTTAAAAGCCACAAAACAGGTGTAATCTTTCAATAGAGTTTACTGCTGATCTTTGATGGGCTGTGCTGCTACTCCTTATATTTTGGGAAATGAAAATTTTAATGGCTGAAAATACAAATCTTGAACAATACAGAATCACAGAATCACAGAATAGTCAGGGTTGGAAGGGACCTCTGGAGATCATCTAGTCCAACCCCCCTGCCAGAGCAGGGTCACCTACAACAGGTTGCACAGGACAGCGTCCAGGCGGGTTTTGAATGTCTCCAGAGTGGGAGACTCCACAACCTCTCTGGGCAGCCTGTTCCAGTGCTCCACCACCCTCAAAGTAAAGTTCCTCCTCATGTTAAGATGGAACTTCCTATGTTCAAGTTTGTGCCCATTACCCCTCGTCCTATCAATGGGCACCACTGAAAAAAGACTGCTCCCATCCCCCTGGCATCCTCCCTTCAAGTATTTGAAAGCATTAACAAGATCCCCCCTCAATCTTCTTTTCTCCAGACTAAAGAGACCCAAATCCCTCAGCCTCTCCTCATATGAAAGATGTTCCAATCCCCTAATCATCTTTGTAGCCCTTTGCTGGACCCTCTCCAGCAGATCCCTGTCCTTCTTGAACTGGGGAGCCCAGAACTGGACGCAGTATTCCAGATGCGGCCTCACCAGGGCAGAGTAGAGGGGGAGGATGACCTCCCTCGACCTGCTGGCCACACTCCTTTTGATGCACCCCAGGATGCCATTGGCCCTCTTGGCCGCCAGGGCACATTGCTGGCTCATGGTCATCCTGTTGTCCACCAGGACTCCCAGGTCCCTTTCCACAGAGCTGCTCTCCAGGAGGTCGGCCCCCAACCTGTACTGATGCATGGGGTTATTCCTCCCCAGATGCAGTACCCTACATTTACCCTTGTTGAATTTCATTAAGTTCCTCTCTGCCCAACTCTCCAGCCTATCCAGGTCACGCTGTAAGGCAGCACAGCCTTCTGGCGTATCAGCCACTCCTCCCAGTTTAGTGTCATCAGCAAACTTGCTGATGGTACACTCTATCCCTTCGTCCAGATCATCGATGAATATATTGAACAGGACTGGACCCAGTACTGACCCTTGAGGGACACCACTTGTTACTGACCTCCAACTAGGCTCTGCACCACTAACCACAACCCTCTGAGCTCTATCTGTTAGCCAGTTCTCAATCCACCCCACTGTCCGTTCATCTAGCCCACACTTCCTAAGCTTGCCAGTGAGGATGATGTGGGAGACAGTGTCGAAAGCCTTGCCAAAGTCAAGGTAGACAATATCCACTGCCCTCCCCTCATCCACCCATCTAGTAACCTCATCATAGAATGCTATCGGATTAGTCAGACACGACTTCCCCTTAGTGAATCCATGTTGACTGCTTCTGATAACCTTCTTTTCATCCAGGTGCAATACCATGACAACACTTTTATCTTAGAAGACATCATGAAGGAAGCAGTGTCTTAACCCTTAACAGCTTGCTCTTAACAGGCAAGTCATGGCACCCGAAAGGTGTCTCTCCTGTCCCCAGGACCGACGAACGTCTCTGAAGAAGAAGGGACCCACCGGTGGTCCCCTTGCAGCCTGACAGCTTTGCAGAGAGCCGGCTGGGAAAAACTCTGCACTCGTTTTAAAGCATTTTTCAGCAGAAGAGATACTGCACACAAACACCATCTGCCGACTTTGCAGGTAGGTCTGAGTTGTATTTAGTTTTGCTAGCCATGCGCTCGCTTCTCAAAGTGTTTCATGGACCCATAAACGAGACCGCAATCCCACAACAACGCTGTGATGCAGAACCAAAGCTGTATGTCCCCATTCCCCATAGCCATCGCGCTGTATGTGGCTGCGAGCCACAGGAGCTGCCTCTGCTCCGAGCTACTCCCCACCAGCAGCTGCCGGTCATAAATCAGGACATTTGTTTTAGAAGTGGATGAAGAAGTTGTGAAAAAAAAAAAAAAAAAAAAAAGCGCTGAAGATCTGTCAAACCCCAGGAAGCTTGTTTAAAATTCAGATATCGGGGAAAGATTTCCATATGTGTCTCATTCTCCCCGGAGCAGACATCCTGCAGTTACCAAAGGGCTGACCTGCACGGAGATCAACTCAAAGCAACATCTGAAAGGAGTCCTACCAGAAACGGCTCCCTATTGCATCTTGGTGTGGTCTCGTCACATCTCATTCCTCCGAAGCAGTCCTACCCAAACCGCTGTTGATAAAATCAGCCCGTTCCCTGCTGCTAAAACTATATTGTTTCTCCTATTCAAATCTCTTCACAGGCCTCCTGGATATTTAATCAGTGAATATAAGCTCCTCGGTTGGGGAGAAGCTCAAGATTCAATGTGACTTTAAAGAAACTGGCAACATAACTACCCGACTAGACATGGGAACTGTTATTATTATTCCAGTACCGGACTCCTTGCCTCTCTCTATTTCCTGAGCTCTCTTTGCTTATTTTCTCTGCTCTACGAGATGTGCCCTTCTGGTTAGTAGGAGGAACTTTATCCTCAGAACTCAGAAAAAAAAAAGAAAAAAAAGCCCTGCCACCTTGCAAAAAACAGAAAATTCTCTGCTTCTCCTTATTGGGGCAGTTCATCATAATATTTCAGATGTATATTTTCAAAAATCCTTGTGGGAAAAGTCCTACCAAGCGTTGCAAAAGTGTGACTTTTTAAAAATGTTCTTTGACTTTTGAAGAGAATTGAATACCTCTCTTCCAGAACAGAACTCACATAAACATAAAAGAACTAATGGAAATAGCAGGTAACGTTTATTAAAACATATTGGTTTAACGCCTATTCATTCCTATATGCTTGTCTAAGAGACAATTAAATAGACATTCAGACAGACTATGTAAAAATGTTAATTTTAGAATGAAGAGACCCATAATTCACACATACTATATGTCTCCTTAAAAGTCATCTGGAAAATAACTATAAGATCTAAATGTTTCACTGTTAAATTTTATACTGCTTCAATCAAAAATCCCCAGTAGTTAATTGCAAGCAAGAATTTTCACAGTGGTTAAAGAAAACTACCACATGAAAGGTTAAAGAAAACCATAACACAGTTTAGCACTCACACACACAAACAACATCTAATATTCATTTGGTATTTGCTATCTGCTGTACCAAACATCACTTTTAAAAGCCTTATTCTAAATATTGAAAAAGACCTTTCTCTGCACTGTTACTTTGAACCAGGGAGCTCAGCTCTCCTCCCTTGCCTATCCCGACAGGTATGCTCCACCCGCGCTCCTTCCTGAAGTGACTCATATCAGTTCCCTTGAAATGTTCAGCATCAAAATCAATTTTTTAGGCCACCCAGTCCCACAAGAAGCACTTCATTGTTGCAAGATTGGGCCCTATGGTATGGAACAACACGAACAGAGCAGAGAGGAGGAAGCCTGTCCAAGACCCCTCCCCAGAAACCACCCCTCTGAAAAGTAAGCACTAAGAAACGGCATGAATTGGGAAAGTTACAGCATACATCACAAATATGCATGGTGCAAAGAAGCAGTGTTCCAATGGGGAGCCGTTCTGCTATGCACAGTGCTGTACAGCCAATAAATCTTTGGTTGTGCCCGTGTCTGCATCCCGAGTTCAGCACAGACGCAAATCCATTTAGGACAAAGGCAGACTTTGGAACCACCATCACCAATACTCATATTGAATCAATTTTTTTTACTGAATTATTTTTCTGGTCACCATCTGGTCCTTGAATAAAAGGAAGCTCTGTCAATATATATGATTTCCTTTATTTCAGTCAAAGAAGCACAAGCATATTTTGATTACTGAAGGTCTTCTTGCTCTACACTTTCATATTTTTAGTGAACATTCTTTGGAAACATTAGATGCTTCAATAGAAATCTCAGGCTACAGAACAATAAGGGGGAATTACAGAATCATAGAATGGTTTGGGTTGGAAGGGACCTTCAAGATCATCTAGTTCCAATCCCACTGCCCTGGGCAGGGACACCTCCCCCCAGCCCCGGTTGGTCCAAGCCCCATCCAGCCTGGCCTTGAACACCTCCAGGGATGGGGCAGCCACAGCTTCTCGGGGCAACCTGCGCCAGGGGCTCAGCACCCTCACAGTCAAGAATTTCTTCCTGATGTCTATTCTAAATCTCACCTCCTTCAATTTAAAACCATTAGCCCTCATCCTGTTGCCACACACCATGATCAAGAGTCCCTCCCCAGCTCTCCTGGAGCCCCTTTAGGGACTGGAAGGAGCTCTAAGGTTTCCCCAGAGCTTTCTCTTCTCCAGGCTGAACACCCCCAACTCTCCCAGCCTGTCCTCCCAGCAGAGGGGCTCCAGCCCTCACAGCATCTCCGGGGCCTCCTCTGGCCCTGCTCCCACAGCTCCGTGTCCTTCTGTTGTTGGGACCCCCCGAGCTGGAGGCAGCACTGCAGGGGGGTCTCCCCAGAACACAGCAGAGGGGCACAATCCCCCCCTCGCCCTGCTGGCCACGCTGCTGGGGATGCAGCCCAGGATGCAGGTGGCTTTCTGGGCTGCCAGCGCACCTTGCCAGCTCATGTTGAGCTTCTCATCCCCCAACACCCCCAGGTCNCGGTCCGGCTCCTCAGGGCTGCTCTCAATCCATTCTCTGCTCAGTCTGTATTTGTGCTTGGGATTGCCCCAACCCATGTGCAGGACCTTGTTCTTGGCCTTGTTGAACTTCCTGTGGTTTGCATAGGCCCATCTCCCATGCCTGTCCAGGTCCTTCTGTATGGCATCCATTCCCTCCAGCGTGTTGACTGTGCCACNACCTTGCCAGCTCATGTTGAGCTTCTCATCCCCCAACACCCCCAGGTCCGTCTCCTCAGGGCTGCTCTCAATCCATTCTCTGCTCAGTCTGTATTTGTGCTTGGGATTGCCCCAACCCATGTGCAGGACCTTGTTCTTGGCCTTGTTGAACTTCCTGTGGTTTGCATAGGCCCATCTCCCATGCCTGTCCAGGTCCTTCTGTATGGCATCCATTCCCTCCAGCGTGTTGACTGTGCCACACAGCTTGGTGTTGTCAGGAAACTTGCTGAGGTGCACTCAATCCCAACATTCATGTTGCCAAAGAAGATGTTAAACAGTACCGGCCGGTGTACTGAACCCTGAAGAATGCTGCTCGTCACTGGTCTCCATGTGGCCACATATCCATTGACCACAACTCTTTGAGTGCGACCGTCCAGCCAATTCCTTATCCAATGAGTGCATCATCCGTTAAATTTAGAGATTAAATCATCTCCAATTTAGAGAGAAGGATGTCGTACGGGACAGTGTCAAATGCCTTGCACAAGTCCAGGTAGATGACGTCAGTTGCTCTTCCCTTATCCGCCAATGCTGTAACCCTGCGGTAGAAGGCCACCACTTTTGTTAGGCACAACTTGCATTTAGTGAAGCCATGTTGGCTGTCACTCATCACCTCCTTATTTTCCACGTACCTCAGCAGAGTTTCCAGAAGGATCTGCTCCATGGTCTTGCTGGGCACGAAGGTGAGACTGACGGGCCTGTAGTTCCCCAGGTCACCTTCTTCTAAACAAAATTTTGCAGAAAGGCCATCTCCTGATGATTAATTCTTTCATGAAAGAATAAAGATCTTCCAGTTCTTGTAACAAAACCATCCTCTTCCATCAGATCCCACAATCTTCGGAAACACTGTTTTTTCACAATATTACCATAGCATTTCATAGCACAGTCACTGGTTGGTGCTCAGAGCTCCCTGATGCCACTGTAGCACCAATGACCAATGGCATGGGCTGCTCTGCCAGTAACCCCAACATGGGCTCCTTTACTTCTTTTTCTCTCTTGCATGCATCCCTGAATATGCACATTTTCTTTGCAGTCCTGCCAGTCTGATGCTTGCTGAGTCCTTGAACTTGTTGACTGTACTCACTGAAGGTGTGAAATCAAGGGGGACGCTCAGAGCAAGGAGTAGCAGCCAACTCAAGGTCTTACCAACAGCACAAGACTCCTCAGGATGCCTAGAATGGGGAAACAACTAGGGAAGCTGCTGTGACAGCAACAGGATTGGATTTGAGGCCAATACAGTACAAGGGTCCAATGGAATGGCACCACCCCAGACAAGGGACAGTGCAACACTGCGGTATTTCTGCTCTGCCTCTGTGACTAAATACCTCCTGCAGCTCAGAGCAGAGAAGTGATGCCTGATCTATCACATTTATATCTCTGGCAACCTGAGCAGACGGACAATTGTGGCTCTCCTTCTCCCTTGAGGTCCTCCTTAGCACCCTGGGCCAAAAAAGAAACAGCAAAGGAACAGGCTATGGAGTGGACACAACGGCCATCCTGCATATTGGCTAAGTCCCGAAAGTATAAAGTTGCCTGTGAGAGTTACCTGAGTTTTTCTGCACTCAGATGCCAGAAGGATGGTTGCTGCTCACTGAAGTTAAGATGATGGCCAAAGCCTTCAAATTTTAGTGCAACTCACTAGCCACTGAATGATTTGATGGCACATAGTAGAATAGTCTTTAAAACCAGATTTGCCAAGAGAACTTTTATGCAGATGGTGATGAAGTTTTTTTTCAGCCTTAACAATCCATGAATATAAAGTCTTCCCGTTGGAACTATCATCACATTTCAGAAATATTATTCTCACAGGAGCTACATTTAAGCATTGTTATTGCTCAGCTAAAGCCAGTAGCGCTACAGTGCTTTGCACCAGCACAGGAAAAGCTCCGTGAATCTAATGTTCCTTCGCATTTACTAAAAATACTCTGCAGCATTAATATGAGATCCTAACATATTTCAACAAGTGCCTTTTGTGCTTGGCTTTTGGATAAAAGTAAATGAAAGAAGGTTTGAAAGGCCAAATAAGACAAGTAAATAGCATCAATTCTAGATTTGTGTGACTTTAAAAAAAAAGTTAAGTTCTTCCATTGTCCTTCAAGTGCTGGCACACAAATAAAAGTTCAGGACTAAAGCAGCAAATCATTCACAACAGCATGTACTTTATAATGAAATCTTACAGAGCAATTTGCTAGTAATTTATGTCATGTAGCAGCCAGAATCAACCACTTATGTTTAATTTCCAACAAATTAGAATTGTCCAGGGTAGTAGTTCTACCTGCGAAGCGATTCCTTTTAATGTAGTACATGTATGTAGGCATAAATGCACGGTCATTGGAATCCAATTCCTGCAGAAACCCCCATGGCAGCAATAGCATTTTATTTGTGCTTTGGCTAATAGATCCTCTTCAGTGAATGAAGATATGCAAATTTTTATCATTGTGAAGATACATTACAAGAATTAAAATGCAATGGCTGCATGAAAATTAAATGGGGTATAAAAATAGCTGCGACAGGTTCTTTCTAATGACTTCTATGACAGATGTAGGCATGATTAATGACAACGCAATAATGCCTTGGCTGAACTTAATCACTAACATATCAGTTAATATTGATAAAGAGGAAATGAATGATACAGAGGCATCTAGACCCCGAATCACTAAAACAGAATATGTATTAACTACATGGGGAGGTTTAGCATAGGCAGAGGTGATGCGTCATTCATTGGGTTGGATTCAACTCACCTGCATGACTGCTCAACGGGAGTCCAACCTAACTCACATCACCAACCATGGTTCTGGCAAGTTCTTAGGAACCCTGGTGTCTCCAAGAATTAATCCTTAATTTGTTGCACTTTTTTGTTGTTGGGTAGCTGAAATATTGTCCTGATTTGAGGTAAAACAGGACCAATATTGTTCAGTAATGTTGCTTCTTAGCTAGGCCTCTTCTAACTGCTGAAATTAACAGCATATTGTACAGACAATGTTCACTCTCTCAGAGTGATCAGACCCATGTTTATAGTTGATGCCCAGGCATGGTATGAAGAGAGGCTCTTGCTTATATTCATTGCTATAACAGCCAAGGCCAACCAACTTTGTTATGTGCCCCGTTGGAGGGTCGGAAGTGGAAAAGCGTAGAGGGGTCCCACCTGCAGGGAGGAGCAGACAGGACAGGTGACCCCAAACTGACCAACAGGGTATTCCATCCCATCTGCCTCATGCTCAGTGTAAAAGCTGAGGGATCAAAGGGTCAGCTTTTTCTTCAATGGCCAACGTCTGAGGACTCTGTCTGTTTGTCTGCCTTTGATCCCGATCCTGAATGCAGATCTGGAATCCAGTTCACATCCATCACTGAGTCCAGCCTGGGACTGCCCCAGTAGCAGCCGGTGTCGTGACTGTCATCCTGGGAGCTTGATATGGTTTTGTGTATTTTTCATAATTTCCCTTTTATTTTATTATTAATATGTCATTAAAGTAGTTTAGTACCTTCTAAACTCATAAGTCTCTTTTTCCCTCCTCTGCCTCTCTCTTTGAAGAGGGGTAGAGGGGAGCATCTGTCCGTCCCATCTGGGGTCCCCAACATCCCTAGTGGCCCATTTGGCTTAAACCACGACAAATATTTAAAGGCATGAAATATACTGGGAATCTTGAGTCTGCAAACTATCTGGATATGTTGTGAAATCCAAGGGGTCCAACAACAGAAGGGACAGCTGTGGCCCCATGCCTCCAGAATTTAATTCCAGTATTTTCACGCCAGACTGTAACTAGACTCTGGGCTGGAAGACACAGACTTATGCAGAAGACATCCCAGCTCAATTTAAAGATTTCTCAATTTAAAGATTAAAGATTTAAAGACATGGCTCCACAACCATATTTCAGTTGTCTGAGTGATTCAAAAATTAAATTTCATTTCTGGATCTTCCTCTACTTATGTTTGGAAATTGTATACTCAAAAAGTTACATATAGAGCACAATCTAACTGTGTGTGTTATTTTCTTGAATAAATTAAAAAGAATTAGCTTTTCAAGTCTTCATGGCACGGCAGTTTTTCCAGCTCTCAAACAGAAAACGCAGATCCCTTGCTGGATGTATGACGTAATGCCGCATAGCCTAATGTTGCACCACAAAGCTGATGGACACACACATGGCCTGAGGGGGGATGTCACTGAGAAAGCAGTACACAGGGTGATTTCAATTAACTTCCATGGATATCAGTACTACAGCCTCAATGGTTTAATCAGTGACCAGGAAGGATGCATGAACCTTGCCTTGGTAAAGAGGACATACGACACAAGGATTAAATGAGTATTAGATAAAAAAAGTACATGACACAGTCATACCTAGAGCTTGGTTAACTTGGCAAGGTGGGCTTGTTCAACCAAACTGCAAGTCTCTGTACAAAAGCAGAATGGCAAAGTTCTACGTCAGCATCTTCTGGAGAGCAACACGGTGTGGTGCAAGCAGCCCAGGCTTTGTACTGCTGCCAACCACGGGTCTGTGCTGGGGTGGCAGAGGCATTAGGAAAGACCTTTTCATCAAGAGGGCCGTGGAACAGGCACGCCCAGAGGTCACGCAGTCTCCATCCTCAGCGGGTTGGAAACTTGGCTGGAAAAGTCATGGGTGATCTGATCTAGCACTGGTGACAGAGCTGCTCCAGTGTCTCTGCGAAGTGCTGGCCATACCCACAGGGTGGAGACTGCAAAAGCAATGGAGACATCACCGTGCACAAGCAGCTCACCATCAGCTCCTGGTGCAGCAGTGAGTGGCTGGGGAAGCTGCTAGAGGAAGAAAGGAAGGGAGCACACCTCTGGGGGCAACGCCAGCTTGCAACTCCTACTGCCCGTGCATTTAAAAGACGGTCAGGGAAGAGTCTAAGAGCAAGCCAGGAAACCGAGCTGATGGAGAGACAGAACGGTTTACCAGAGGCAGAAAAACAAAGAGTTTGATCTGTTTAACTTCTCAAAGCCAGGATAAAGAAGTGACCGGGCGGCACTCTATAAACACAACCACACCGTGAAAATGCTGCGTCCTAACAAGAGCACTCAAACACGCAGGAAGGGAAGGCAAACCAGGCAAGAACAGGTGAGAGGTGCGTACAAGCAAATTCAAGGTAGACATCAGACACAGATTTTAACAGCCAGACTATTAAAACCACAAAGGAAGCAATGGATTCACTGTTTCTTGTTATCATCAGGCTGAGCTATTGACACAAGTCATTGATACAAACAGTCGGTGACACCTAGGTCAGCAGTACACGGGAACCCTGACTAAATGACTTAACTGTCCATTTTAAACACTGTGCCTCAGTCCCGCAGCCGCTCCTGGAGCTCTTTGCAGTTTTCCAGCTTGAGGGAGGGAGCTGCAGCCCAGCAGAGCAGCCAGCAGCAGCCTCAGCTGTTCCATAACTACAGACGTGCCACCAGCCACCTCCAACACTAGCACAGCTCGGCCAGCCCAGGGTGACCTTCATCCCCCGAAAAGCATGGGAGCACAGACCCCCATTGCAATGCACCGCATTGCAGCCATGCCCACGCATCGCCCGGGCTGTGCGGGGCTTCCCGGGACACGATGGAGAAGGATGCTGCCGCCTCAGGTACAAAACACAACAGGGATAAATCAGAAAAAAAACGGGCAAGGAGAGGAGGCAGAGTAAAGACATGCTGAGCAAGGAGCAGAGTACATCTGGAAACACCTGGGGGAGATTTCTACGCAATGTTTTGCAATAAAAAGCATTTTTTACCTGGACAGGGGAGGCAAATAGATGTTCTAGGGAGAGCAAAAAATATAGGAATGTGAACATAAAACAAGTGTATGGACTTAAAACAACCCAGAAATTCTTTTTACTGCTGCTCTGGACAGTGTTTGCAGCAACCTTTATTTGGCTTGAAACAGATATCATTTTCTTCTCCTACGTACTTTATTTCTCCTGTGGACAAGGTCACTTTATAACCAAATGGGGTTCTCTTTTGTTGGTCTGTAGCAAAGAATTACCAATAAGAAAGCAAATTTATTTATTTCTGTGTCAAGGCTGATTCTGTCCTTGAGGGACTTTGGGTCATTTCACGTGCGAAAGTCATAGCATTAAGCCACATTATGCTTGCACCTCTGGGCCAGGTTAGGCTTTTATCTCCTTTAGAGGCTGGGACATAGAACAAACATCAGACACTACACCCGCACTGAAGCCGACTGAACTGGCCCTATTTCTTAAGCAGCCAAGGTCAATGCTTTTAAATTCGGAGGTCAGGGATTTGAACCCTGGAGATGGCTCAGCCTGGGACTCTGTTACAGCCATGGAAAGTGTGGGAGAACAGGCTCCGCACTGGAGGGCAAATTGCCTCACAGGTTACAAAGTCAACTTTCGGCCAGTTTAAAAGAAAATACAGGAAAATAAGTAGGTGAAGAATTAGTGCCAGAAGAGAACAGCTCAGAGGCACACCAGTAGGACAGGGGCAAAATGAGAATTTATTAAGGCAAGCCTATTCGCAGCCCAGATGGCCACTTCTCCCCTGGACGAGTCCTCAGTGCCTCCTCAGCAGTTAAGAGCAGGACAAGGTTTCCTCAGCTGAGGAAGAATGACCAGTTTTGGGTGCATTTACCCTGTTTGAATGCTCATGCAAGGAATATTTATATAGCCAAATACTTCAGAAGAAGAGACAGAAACCCCCTTTCACTCCTGCCAAAACACCCCAGATCCCATCTGCTCTGCTGTTCTTGGAGGTGGACAATGAATGGAAATTCTTGGGCAGAAAAGGGAAAGGCATTGCAAATAAAGGCTTGAAACACAGTTTTACAGGATGAAAGGGAAAATCACTTCCTCCTGCAGGCATGTGGATTTTGTCTGATTTTTTTTTTTTTAAATTGGACAGAACTGTTAGCTACCTTCACTGGAAATTTGGGATTCACTCATACTATCAGCCTCACAGAAGTACCAACACTTACAACCTTTTCCACACATAGCTAAATTTCTACCTACTCCACTCAAACCTTTCACGCAGTAATATCTGGATAACTGCTGCCTGGGATACTCCAGCATCACCAGTTGAATTTTCCAGACAAGCAACTGAAAAATAAACAGGTCTGAGAAGCAAAGGGCACCGCTGGGTCTGTGATGGGGATTTGCAGGGCATGAACTGGAGATCAGGGTCTTACGGCGGATGCCAGAGTGACCTCAGTGCAAAGCAGGTCCTGCGAATGGTGGAGGCTTTGGGAAACGGCAGCGCACGGGGGCACAAGGGAGATCGCCAGACAGGAGCAACCAGGGGCACCTCCTGCAGCAACTGCAAGCACGGCACAGCAGATGTTTCTAACTGCAGTCTCATGCACTGGTGCAAAAAACTATCCTCTGAACTGCAGGGTCCCTCCTTCATCCAGCAAAACAATCACCTCCCACACTGGTTTCCTCTCCCACCGCTCTACAGCCCTGGCAGCTGAATGTCAAAGTGGCTCATCAATGATTTACTGACAGCTCAGAATATCGATATGCTGAGAAAAGAATAAGCATCAGGGACAAGACGGGCTGAAGTAGTTCCCTGGCCTGAAAGGGGAATGGATGCTGTTCTCCCCCTACACACCGTATCTTGTATCTTCCTGTCAATGCTTTCCTCTTTTAAGACACCGTTAAGGTGTCTTGAAATTAGAATGTCTCAATAGGAAACCAGCAATCCAGATGTCTCAAAATTCACTCACCACAAGCAGACTAGCCATATCCTGTTTGCAACAGGGGCCAGAGGCACCTGAAATTTGCTGAACTAAGCTGCAATATGTGTCAAAGTTGCCTGCCAACGTGGTGTATGTGACCACCAAGGGGTACATCAGGGCCAACTGTCTTCCAAGATACTTGTTACGATACATGACCAACTGCCAAAGATTGGCCAAGCAAAAGTGGCCTCCATACTCATCGGTCATGTATTGAGCGGACTTTAACTATAAATTAGTACCGTGTACCTTCACAATTGGGACCCCGGGACCCCCACCATCATTGTGACCAGAGGATCGTGAGTAAACAGGATGCCGCTGACGCTAAGAGGACCGTCGGGACGCTGAATGGCCTGTCGTGGTGACTATACTCTTGCTGTGCTCCGCAATACTGCTTCTCTCTCCTGCCTTTCCTCTTCTTCCTCCTTTACTCTAACACTCATTTCAGTAATCAAGGCTGGGAGATAACAATAAAGCTTTAGCAGATGGCATCTGACCTCGTTTGTGTCTTAATCTCACACGTGGAATTGTTACGGGTCCTCCCAGACCCCCCACATCCCAGATCGGGACGTGACACCTATGTCTGTGGGCTCTATGAAATGAGTATCAGTTATAATTTCATTTTTTATGATAATAAATGAATTGAATATCAGATTGGTAGCTTTTATAATTAGACCCATTCTCTTCCCTGCTTATTTTCACTTGATCCGGAAGATACAGAACAGCTCCGTGTGGCTCAGTGTGCGTGAAGTGGCCTGCCAGGGAGCAGAGATACCGAGCTGAAGGAGAAATGCTCTCCTTTCAGGCAGCGTGGAAGAGAAAACTTCTTTTAAATCAAGATTTAGTCTTGTTCAGTTCTTCTAGCAAGTGCTGCAAACGACGCTAACCTATCAGTTTCTTTCAAAGCACGTGGATAAATGTTCTGGGAAACCAGATTACTGCTCCAGGACGGACTGCAATCAATAACTACATAAAACAGGTGACAGTGATCATGAGAGCGCATGAGAGGGACAGGGCTGGCCACCAGCGCTCCATTCACTGGCTGGTATCAGCGAGCAGGGCAGAAAGGAAGCTGCCTCAAAGATATTAAGTTCATACAATTTTAACCAAAAAAAAAAAAAAGTTGCTAGAGAAAGAATCAAGATCCTATTAATGTCCTCACTGACAGGAAGACTGAAGCATGAGCTTGGCTTTATTAGCCACGGAAGGATGCAGATGGTATAGCGGTGGACTCGACACCATACCGTAAGCACAGCTACAGCTGGAAAACATCTTTATTAAATAAAATACAAGCTGGAGATGCACCCAAAGGAAGCCGTGCTTCTTGTTTCCCTCCTCAGGAACTGTCTTATACTTTTAATTTGACTATACCTCACTCGTCCCCCAGCTTTTACTTCTTCTGGTATCCTACACAAAACCAGAGTGAACCCTATTCCCATCCTACCCCTGCTCCTCTCCCCCAAGGTTAGATCTGGATGCATGGAATAGTTCCATCATCTCCATACTCCTTGAATGTCCCTGCTAATTAATTTTCACCACTGTGGCATTTACTGAAAGGGAGGAAATAATCACCTCAAGATTTCACTGCTGTTTAACTCCTCAAAGCAATTTCTTAATGTAATTGCATTTTCTTAAGGACAAAGAAAACTTTGTGATGCCACTTAGCCAGCTTTCGGAGAGGCTGAGTTAAAGGCTGCTGTAACTCTGAGATAGCACCTAATTAATGGGCCTGCCCAGAAGACAACAGCTCTGCCCAGAAAAAATGCCATGTTTAGAGGTTGGTGTTTGCTCTGTGTCAGAATGAAAAATGATGGGAAATGGTGGCCTTTTAGCACTTTAAAGATTATAACACTCATGGGAAGCAAACAAATAAAACAACGTTGACCCCCAAACCTGTGAAGATGTTTCAATATCTGGATTTTGACTCACAGCAACATCCAGCCATCTATTTGTGAAAATTTGGCTTCAGAAGATTTCAGCCACTTGTTTCCATTTCCAGCACTTCAGACTTGAATAGCTGGTTTTGGTTTTGAAAGGATCTTACCAACACAACCATTTTGGCTCTGGGACTGCCTTTAAGCAGACACACCACAGGTTCACCAAGCTGCTGGATCCAGACATTGAATCAGAATCAGTTGTTCTAGCTTGTATAAATAATTAATTACAGCATTCAGAAAAGGTGCCCAGTAACAAGGATTTCTGTGTGAGATCAAACCCCCTCTCTAAACCAAGTAAAGCACAGACTTAAAAATACCAGTCTTTGACATCACATGCAAACGTCCTGTTACCCTGCGGTTTGATGTGAGTCTTTCTGGAACAATACTGAAAAAAACCCCAAAACAAAACCAAGCAAAGCCAACCCAGAAATCAGTCTCTAAAGCTTTTGTGACACTTTAATCCACTGCCAGTCTTTGGTATGACAAGATAGCTTGCCGAAAACATCATATTAAATCATCTAATGAGCTGGGGGCTAGGACAGCTCCGCTTGTGAGTTTGAGCATACCATAATTCAATTGAAAAACAAAACACGCACTGCAGAAAATGTATCTGCTGCCCTCTCTAATGAAATGTGAGGCTCCCTAAAAATAAACCAAAGCAAATCAGTCACAGTGCATACACTGGGTAGTCCTAAGAGCTGCAGTATCCATTAACAATCGTTACTACCAAGAGGAAAATAAGTCAGTCCTGACCGGTATATACAATAGGTCTGCCCAACAAACAACCAGTTGCTGGATTTGGGTCATTTTTGCCAACCTGCACACATGATTTGGAAAGCACGGACACCAGAGAAAGCAAGAATACAACAAAGCCTCCCAGAACTGCTTCCGTCTGTTACTCCCCTGAGGGATTCAAAAGGGAGAAAACTATTTCGAAGGAAGACACACTGGCAGAGAGCCCCAGCGATGGAGGCAGCAGTGGGATAAACTGGTGCCTGCAGCGCAAAGCCAATGATCCTGGGCAGGGGACACCGCAAACGGCCACCAGCACTGGTACGTGAAGCACCGACCCAGCTGGCCCAACCCTCCGAATGGACTTGATGCCACCATCTCCGTCCCCTCGCATGCAAACCTGGGTCTACCTGGTCTGAAGCAACAAGGTGCAGAAAGAGAGAAACTGAGCTGAATAAATCTTGTAGGCTACAACTTCTGTACGTCACTGCCCACCGAGGACCCAATTCAAAGGCTGAGATTGAAAAATGGACTTTGAACCATTCCGCACATTTATTTTTAAAAACCTTTGCCTTATTCCACTCCTTGCAGGAGGCAGAGTTGTTAGCAGCAATCAGTCTCGCAACAGCTCAGCTTTCCCTCCTGTGAGAGATGAGGGAGTCCCCTGTCTCCTTCACCCACGGCTCCCACATCCTTCCACCCTACTTCTGCTCACGTGCAAATGCTGGGAGGGTTTTGCCACTGGAAATTTGTTGTTGTTGTTTTGGTGATGGTGGGATGAGCTCTTTGAGTTTGTTTGTTCAGTTGATGATGAAAAACGCCCTTGCACAAAATTAAGGCCACAGTGTGTGCTGGATGCTGCCTCTTTCGGACTTCCCCTTCTCCGATTTGCCTCCAGCCTGGCCAGCAAATGGGCGAGTGCAACATGGGGAGAAAGGAGATTCCGCCTTCGCACCCACCTCTGGCTCTCAGGGACACTGGGATATGAAGAGCTGGAAAAAAAAACTCCAAACAGATGCCACGTAGAAACAACGACAAGGTCATTTGAACCCAAATATTCCAAGGGTGTAGCTGGGCAGATACAAGTCACCCACCCTCCTACACCGGCACCTCCCCAAAACAGCCTTGGCTCACACCATGGTGCTTCGCAACCTCTGTGGGGACCCTGAAAGGGATGCAGTTGCTGTGATGCTACCAAAGGAGAGCAGTTTCACCCCAAACCCAAGGCAGGAGGCAGCAGAGGGTTGAGTCTAGAGCCAGCCCCCAACCTCAGCCACAGGGCAGCAACACGAGTGGCCACAGGGAAAGAAAGAGTTACGAGCTCCTAAAAAGAAATAAGCATGCAATATCCCATGCCTTAAATGCGGCTGAGGCCAAAAGACTCTGCGCTTTAATGGCCAGCATTAAAACAGAGACTTGCTCCGAAATTAAACCACTGTGGGTAGATCTGCCATAATACAGCAGCAAGAGAACCTGTTTTTCAGAGTCCATTTGTGTTTTCCTGGAGCTTATCGCTGTGAATAATTTAATCCCTATTGGGAAGACTGCTAATAAGACACTGCTTTTTGAATGAAACAGGCTCTGTTTGTGAAACTTGGGCCTGGATTTGTATTCAGATTCAATTTAAAATAAATAAATAAATGCACAAATAAATAAATAAATGCATAAATAAAGAATATAGCCTCTGTTTCTGAGGCTGGTTTTTGTGCAGCCAGATTTGTCTTCTGTGTCCAGCAATTTTATGCAGAAGGGAATAGAGTCCAACATTTAATTGTTTTCCTCCTCCCACAGGATTCCATAAAATTTTATGTTATTTCTTCTAAGTCTGTTTTTTTTTTTCCCAATGTTTTACACATAATTGCCTTTTTGTTTTCAGTAAATCTATATATTGCTGTTCTCTTTCTTCCAGCTGTTTCCTCTACTGTTCTAGTTCATCTACCCTCTCGACCAATTTTATCAAGCTCTGTTTTATCTTCAAAATTGAATTTTCAAGGTTATTGAAGAAATATGTTTTTATTTTCATTTCCTCTCTGAACTCCACCAGGGCTTGTGTTGGATGTATTTTGGAGCTCTGCATAGTTAGCGGTATTGCTGGGTTTATTCTACCTCATTGCTATGAAAAATATACTGGCACATCCTTCCTGAATGCCCTGTGTTTCCTTCACTTTTCCCACGATTCTATTGCACAACTCTTGCCTCTCTTTTCCGGTATGCATCAGCCAAACCACAAGTCCATTACAGAGATACCAACTATCTTCCATGATTTGGAACTAGAAGGGAAAACATCTCACTTCAATGCAATACCTTTACACCCAGCTGATATGCCTTACCTCATTTTGAAAGATTAGATTCTGCATAATTTCAGTGAATTTGAAAATGTAGCTGACAATAATTGACTGAATCATAATATGTGCCTTAGGATACTATTCTCGAAACCGCTGGGCAAGTGTAACCTTTCTCAATCATAAGATAAGAATGGACTTTTATCAAATGTCTATATCTTACTTAAATAATACAAACAAACCTTACAAATTGAGACCTATTAGGTTTGCCCACAGTGTTTGATTCTCCACCACTAGAAGTATAACAGGTTCCCAGGAAGGGACCAGCATTTTATATGCACTTTGTACCTTGCAGACGTGTTGCACACCTGCAGAAGTAGGGAGGAACAACATCTTTGATATTTCTGATCATTTCTGTAGAAAGCCCATTGTTTCTTGCAGCTTTTCCGACTGTAACATCTTATCTTATTTACAAGTGTCTCACAGGCTTCTCTGCTAAAATAGGTGCTGCACGCAGGATCACAAGAACATAAGACTGGAAGAATACCCTGTGCGACCAAGCCACTGCCCAGCTATCATGGCCACCTAGGCTATAAACCGTCTGATAAATCACACTGCTGTCATGATTACCAATCTGCATGTATTTAAGGCCATTTTGTATCTATGTATTCTTGCATCAAGGTTGGCTTTTAGAGATTTAAACAGTTATTTTCCCTCTCTGTCAGCCCCATGGTGTACATTCAGAGTGCAATTGCATCTCCTAGTCTTTCCTCAGGAAGATGAAGCATGGATGAAGCATTTGGACTCGATGATCTTAAAGGTCCCTTCCAACCTTAATGCTTCTATGAAATTCTATGAAATACTATGAAATTCATAGAATTATGGAATGGTTAGAGTTGGAAGGGACCTTAAATATCATCTAGTTCCAATCCCCCTGCCCTGGGCAGGGACACCTCCCACCAGACCAGCTTGCTCCAAGCTCCAATTTCTTTCTGGTATCTGATCTAAATCTCCCCTCTTTCAGTTTAAAATTGTTCCCCCTTGTCCTATGGCTCCAGTCCCTGACCAAGAGTCCCTCCCCAGCTCTCCTGGAGCCCCTTTAGGCACTGGAAGGGACTCTGAGGTCTCCCTGGAGCCTTCTCTTCTCCAGGCTGAACCCTCCCAACTCTCCCAGCCCGTCCTCCCAGCAGAGGGGCTCCAGCCCTCGCAGCATCTCCGGGGCCTCCTCTGGCCCCGCTCCAACAGCTCCGTGTCCTTCTGCTGTTGGGACCCCCCGAGCTGGAGGCAGCACTGCAGGGGGGTCTCCCCAGAGCGCAGCAGATGGGCAGAATCCCCCCCCTCGCCCTGCTGGCCACGCTGCTGGGGATGCAGCCCAGCGTGCCGATGGCCTTCTGCGTTGCCAGCGCACATTGACCGGTCGTGTTGAGCTTCTCATCCACGAACACCCCCAAGTCCTTCTCCTCAGGGGTGCTCTCAATCCATTAATACAGTTTCCTCCTGTAACATCAAATCTTGCTTTGCACATGTTCCATTTTGAGTCCTGCCATCGTGCACATGCACTCAAATGCACAGGTAAGGTCTCAATGCTGCCTTACGGAGAGGCTCAGAGGGATACTGGTTTTTACATTGAGCACACACCTGCCAGTGACTCCCAGGATCAGGTTTTCATGCCAGTGATACCTCAGTGATCCCAGACCAACTACTGCAGCCAGGCAGATCCTTTTTTACATCCATTCCAGACACTAATGAACAACCCACATAAGCAATACATTTGCCTTGGTCTCCAAGAACGGCAGCTTTCATTTTAACCTTTGCGTTTCTGAAATCACCAAGGTCCTCTCTACATGATAAGTCTATTTTCCTCTGCATGAGCAAAGCTCTCAGGCAGATTTCTGTTAAAGCAGAATGATGTAGGTCCAGCATTTGTCTACTGCTGGGCTTTGATTAATTTTACTTTTGAGAATCAGAAGTAAAAGCCTGGACAAAGTGCAAGAATGGTGTAGGTAAACTGCTTCTGCCTACCCCAGGACAGCTTCGGAGAGTAACTGGAACTGCCCTGGGGCATGTGGACCTTACTACAGGGCATCAGCAACTTCCATCAAAACATGCCCATCTTTTGTGCCACGGCCATCACCGAGACATTAAACAGAACTGTCCCCAGGACTGCTTTTTGAGGAACTCCTCCCTTCAGAGTAATATTTCTCTTTCAAAAACAATCTGTTGCTGCTCCTCTCTGAGCCAGACCTTTTAGTTACTTGTTAGACACATCTGACACACTGTTAGACACACTGTTTCTACTGTATATAAAACACAGGTTTGTATAGTTAATACAAATGGATACTCCACATCTCCCTTGCCTCAAAATCCATTTAATTTATTAACCTAAAATGACCCACTCTTCTTATATCATCAGTCTTCATCAAACCAATGTTACAGTTTACACTGCTATTCCTTTAACTTCTTCACTTAAGTTATATTTTCCCTCAAAAGTTTTGCAGAAACTTGAGGTCAGACCTGTTCTTGCTTGGATTATATTTATCTTACTCCATCTCTAATACAGGGACTACCCTTGCCATTCCCTGCACCTGACCCAAACACTAGTTAGGAAACTTTGCTGCAGGACCCGAGACTTCACGAATCAGCTCTTGCAGAAATACACTAAATGCCTCATCCAAGCAAAATTAAACTCCAGAAGTAAAGCTTTATGAGTCTTATTCTGGTAATTTCTCCTTTTACATTCTTACTGACTATCCTATTTTTCCTTCCTGAGACAGTGCCATCCAATACTGAAGACTATTTCCAAGTATTGACTTATTTTTGGACATGCTTAGATGATTTTGTGCTCTATCTCACCCTTGTTATCTGGATGCTTCTTTCACTGATCCAGTATGTGCAGAAATGAAGACCCTTTGAGTCCCATGTTTTCTTCTCCTACGCAAGGCCCAACTCCAAAACAGACCCTGCACTCTCTCTCCTCATCTGGGCAGTTTTGAACCTTTGACATAACTTACTTTGCTGAACCTCCCCTATAAATCACTTCCATGAGCGAAAGGTGTCTTAAAGCAGCCATAGACTCACTTGGGGTGGGAATCCCTTCCAACCATACTTTACGTCCCATTACTGGATTGGCAGCCAGCCCCCCTAAGAATGCTAATAACTAAAATTCAGAGGGATTTCAGTTCAAACGCAATTATCTGAGACTACACAATGGAAACAGGGAGGCACAGCACCACCACCACAAAGTCAGCACATCTGCATTACAGTAGAAGAGCTAAGCTCCTCCACATCCCATGAGAATTTGACATTAACCTAAAAATAATCCCCTGACAAAGCAAGTTACTGCATGAACAGAAGAAGTAATGAACCCTGTTTCTCTTGCACTTTCTTCTCTTCTTTTCTGTATGGATTCTCTGGTATCCGATGTAGCTTTTGAAATGGGGAAACAGAAAAAGGTCTCTGTATTCTGTCCTGCCATTTATTTTAACATAACGTGCATGCTTGAGCTTTTTGCTTGTCCCTCCCTAGGAATAAATTGGTAAAAATTGCATACCAGACACAGAAAGGTCAGTCAAGCCACAATTTTTCTTCATCCAATAATGCCAACGACGTCAGACTTGGAAAAATCCTAATATAGCTGTAATTAATGGGGAAATACTGTCTTTGGACACCTGAAGTACAGAATACTTCCAGAGATTAATCAGAAGCTGGATGGATATATGGTTATACACAGAAGGTGGACACTGGCCCCAGAAGATCAATCACCCCCTCACAGCAAACACAGCAAAGAGCAGCCGGTGTGCTCTCCTCCCTACAAAACACCTCTTTTCCAGCAAGATGAAGCTGTAACCTTAAACCTGTAACCTCACCCTCCCCACGCATGCGCAGCATGCCAGCCATGCCAACCACACTCATCCTGGACCATGCCGCATGCCGCGTCACCCAGGGGAGTGCACGTAGGTACGGCCTCAGGTATGTCAAGTGATACAGATGGTATTACCATACATATATGTGCGATAACAACACACACATATCAGCACACAGAACTATTTGAGGTAGATGGGAACTGGGAACATTTTTTAGCTAGAAGCAATCAGCAAGTATACATTGTTGAATTTCTATCTGATGGGCGCTGATTATATATCAGATGTGGATAATTTCTTTCTGAGAAACCCTTCTTGATTTGAAAAGAAAATCAAGGCATCCCTTAAGAGTAGCCATAAACTGCTAATTTCCTCCTTTCGCAAAAGAAAAAAAAAAATGCAACTATCAAAATTTCTTTTCAAGGAGGCTTTATGAAGGACTGGTCCTAGACTAAGCAACATCCCAAGGGACACAAAGTTTTGAGATGGGTCACAGCAATCATCCTGCACAATACATCTAAGAGGAGTAAGATGCTAATTACCAATTTTCCAAAGCAAGGCTGTATGAGCTCTTCTGAAGGAGTGTGATTAGAGGATTAGCGAGATATGGCTGGTTATGTACACATTTGTTCTGTGCGAGTGTCCAACATGGCACGAATGGCACAACCCAGGGAAGATGGTTCTCATTCATTTCTGTAGATCATTTAACATCAGTGTTCCTATTCTAATTTGCCTTTTCACAGCCAGCATGTCTACATACTTCCTACACACTGCAGCACATTAATGTTTTGTTCCGGGGTCAGACTTTGATGGGTTAGACTGAGTCCCTCAAAGACAGGCTAAGACAAAAATTACAATTAAAGGGTCAGAGGCTCATAGCTCCATATGGTTCGGTAATTACTAGGTGTATGCAGGAGAATAACTGCAAAGGAGAGGGTCAACAATCTTTCTAAAAACTTTTGATAACATAACTGGCATAAGCTGGTGAGAGGGAGCACAGCCAAGAGAAGATCCGTCTGCTTTTGTTACTGGTTCTATGTCTGCATTTTTTTGACCAACAAATTCAGTCTGGTCAAACGTAGGTCCTGCTGGCTGCCACATCCAAAATCAAGAGCTCAAAATTTAGCAAGTCAGATAATACTTTAAAGAGAATCGCAGATTTGATTACACCTAGCCTAATTAATGCCGAAGTCAGAAGTCCAGCAAGGGTCCAAATTAATTTCTTCAAGGCAAATATTAATTCAACTGTTGACCTGTGGGACCAAGTTCTCTTCTGGCTTATATGAACAAAACACCAAAATCACTGGAGCCATCTCCATATTCACAAGAAAATACGGTTTCTGTATGTTAAAGATATACATCAGTGCAGCACAGAAAATGGCTTAAAATAAACTCGTTCTAGGTTGATGATATTAAATTAAATAGGATGTTTTTTTTCCAGACAGGATTTATTTTGCTTTGTTCTTTTGAGACATAAATCTTCTGGTCCAAAGAAAGTGTAAGCACAATTGTGGATGCACTAAATAATGGCCACACTAACAAAATTCAGGGACAAAATTAGAATTAGATATGTTCAAAATATAGGAGGCCTCTGTGGATGTCTTAGCTTATTATAAAGTCCTTTTGTCTTCTTTCTCCTCTAATCCATTACAAACAGGAGACAGTTTGCTCTCTTAATGAAGCTGAAAACAATAAATATACAATAAATAGAAGTCACGCCAGTGTGGCCTCTTTCATGTTGAGCTTTGATACTCAAAATACAGCAAAAGCATACAAGTTATTTGTGAATAATATCAGTGTCTTTCCTCAAAAAGGCTTGTAACATGAGTAATTAGGAAAATAAGTCTGTTGGCTAACTGTGGTGCGGGCTTTAAGCTCCAACACGTCACTTCAGTTGAGAATTTCCAGCTCAGGCAGTCAGACACTAAGGACTAAAATGGAAAAATGTACAATTAACTGGGCACATGCAGAGGTTGAACTTCATGCTTGGGCAATACAACTCTGTGAAGAGCCTAATGAAACAGGAGAGAGAGAAGCAGAGACGAGACAGAAGCTTTGCTGAGTAAAAATATGACTGGATAGCCAGGCCCGAAGAGTGGTGGTGAATGGAGTTCAGTCCAGCTGCTGGCCAGTCACAACGAGTGTTCCCCAGGGCTCAGTATGGGGCCGGTTCTGTTGAATATCTTTATCAATGACCTGGACAAGGGGATCAAGTCCACCCTCAGTAAGTTTGCAGACAACACCAAGTTGATCCGCTTCAGGGTAGGAAGGCTCTACAGAGGGATCTGGACAGGCTGGATCGATGGGCTGAGGTGTGAGGTTCAACAAGGCCAAGTGCCACATCCTGCACTTGGATTACAACAACTCCACACAGCACTACAGGCTTGGGACGGAGTGGCTGGAAAGAGGCTTGGCTGAAAAGGACCTGGGGGTGTTGGTGGACAGCTGGCTGAATATGAGCCAGCAGCGTGCCCGGGTGGCCAAGAAGGCCAACAGCATCTTGGCCTGCATCAGGAATAGTGTGGCCAGCAGGACTAGGGCAGTGATCATCCCCCCCATATTCAGCACTGGTGAGGCCCCACCTCGAGTATTGTGTTCAGTTCTGGGCTTCTCACTACAAGAAAGACATTGAGGTGCTGGAGTGTGTCCAGAGAAGGGCAACGAAGCTTGTGAGGGGTCTGGAGGACAAGTTTTATGAGGAGCAGCTGAGGGAACTGGGATTGTTCAGCCTGGAGAAAAGGAGGCTGAGGGGAGACCTTAACGCTCTCTACAGCTCCCTGAAAGGAGGGTGTAGCGAAGGGAGGGTCGGTCTCTTCTCCCAAGTAACAGGTGATAGGACAAGAAGAAATGGCCTAAACTTGCACCAGGGGAGGTTTAGATAGGAAATTAAGAAAAAATTCTTCACTGAAAGTGTTATCAAACATTGGAACAGGCTGCCCAGGGAAGTGGTGGAGTCACCATCCCTGAAGGTCTTTAAAAGATGGGTAGACATGGTGCTGAGGGACATGGGGTAGTGGTGGTTTTGGCAGTGTTAGGTTAATGGTCGGATTCAATCATCTTAAAGGTCTCTTCCAACCATAACAATTGTATGATTCTAAGCAAGGAAGGAGATGGTGGGAACTTCCATGAGTAGCACCTCCAGGAACTGCAAAGTCAAGTCCTGATGACTTTGTTGTTTAGCAATCAGTGCCTGAGAAGTCAGAAATTTGTGGCCTTCCAAGCTCCATGAAAGACTGGAATGAATTTTAATCTCTAGGTGATTAGAGAGAAAAGGCTAGGACTACCTCGAATCAGGCTGAGGAAGAGGTGATGAATAGGACAGAGAGGACTTGCAAGTGAATTGACTTTGACCTTGCAGTCAACTACCTTTTTTGAGAAGAAAAATAACAACAGAGTGTAACTCAGAATCTCTGACCTCTATCTGGAGAGCAAAAAGCCAACCGAGGTCTGCACAAATGATATGAACTAAAGCACATGTAGCACACATAAACTTAACTTGGTGTTACTCTAATTTTCCTGGTGGCACTATGCAATACCAACAATTTCTTTGCAGTTACTTAGAAAGATAACATATTTTCATTCAGTTTTACAGCCATGCCACACAACTAATTTTTGGTACAGAAGAGCCAAGCTCTTTCATTCCTTTGGTGCAGTAGGATTTTATTCTAAAAGAGCTGACCCTCAGATGTCAAAAATAATTCACACCCGCAGAGAGAACTGAGCTTAGAAGAATGTAGAAAGTACACATATATTCACACTGGAAGGGCCCAGACAAGCATCAGCCTAAAATAACCCCTGAAACCTCTAGAGGAAACTTGTGGGTAACCAGGGAAATACAGGAAAGCTATCCAATGAGGAACCCAAAGCCTACCTTGAAAACAAGAGGGATGGGAGAAGAAGCTGGAGAGCTACAGCCCAGACACCTTAATTTCAGTTCCTGGAAACGTTCTGCAACAATCTAATACTTTGTGAGCGCTTGGAAGATAACACTGAGGTAAGTAACTGTCACTAGGGATTTGTCAACAGCAAATCCCATCAAAATAATCTAATTTCCTTCTTTGAGAGTGTAAGAGAGACGGATGGTTGAGGAGAAATCCTCCACCTTGGCCTGAGCCAGGCATCTGATGCTGTTTGCCATGACATTGCCATAAGCCAGCCACAGAAGTGTGACCTGGTATGGTGAAGAAACTTGAGCACAAGGTGGTGTAAAACTCATCAGATGGCCGTGTTGACAGAGCCCTTGCCAGAGGTTCCTGGCCAGATCCAGAGCACTGGGGTCCCGCTCTATCCAAGCCAGCTGCTTCGACAAAGAAAAAGAGCCGGACAAAGACAGCACAGAGAACCATCAGGTGGGATGCGGGCCTGCAAAATAATGCCTCGGCTTTACAACGGATCACAGCTGAACAGGAATCAGCAGTGTCACGCCACTGTGCATCAGTCTGTGATGGAGGAATGGGTCTACGTTGCAACGCTACACCTCTCCTCTGCCCAGCACCACAGGCAGAACGGGGGATAGCTGTTCCCAGGCTTGGAGATGCACTTCAAGAAGATTGGGGCTAACCTCAGAGAGTATGGCTGAAAACAGCAGTAGTGATCACGGCTAGAAAAGTCAGTGTATAAGGCAAATCTGCAGGAAATGAGTCCATGTTGTTTAGAGAAACCTGAAGGTTGACAGGACAAAAGTCTAACTAGGTAAGGAGCAATCAAAAGAGGACAAACTGCTCTCCATCCCTACTGTGGGCTGGACAAAGGCTTGAACTGTATGAACAGAGGTCTGAATGAGAAAGAGCTGTAGGGCAGGGATGGACAGAGACCATGCGGAGGCTGAAGAACATGGACAATTTTGATAAATGCCTGTCAAAAGCCAGGTAGGGCTGTTTTAGGGCATCTTCCACCAGCGCACCACAGCCACGATACTGGCAGTTTCAGAAAGCCCAAACTGCACATTGAATTCTATGATTCCATGCACACACTGAGAAGAATATCTTTTTTTGCTAATACAGCTTTAGAATTTCAACTCCCTCCAACAGAGCAAGATGCCACCAAAGACTTAAATGGAGGAGATATGCAGAGATGTGCATGTTTTCCCTCTGTAGCTCTCAAACTACAGTATCGTGTGGTGAGGGTACCAAAGACAATATAGGGAAAACATATCTAATGAGATCATTCAATAAATAAAAGGCTTCTTCACCCATGAAAATGCTTGGCATGGTTTTACGTTGTAAGCCTAAACACATCATAACCACCCTTACAAAACAAGTTACAGAAGAAATGGCATCTATTGGCCTTTCCAGTGCAAACCAGGACCTCCAAGGGAAAAAATAATCATCCCTCGTTGCAGAAGTCAGTCCCCTGTAATTTCATTCTAACAAAGAGCAGGCATCGCTTCTGTCCCTGCCCTTCTGTGTGCAAGTCAGTCCTACCACAAGCAGGAAAATGAGGATAGATACAGTCTAGTGCTTGTTACAAACAGAGCAAAAAGGAGAAAGTAAGCCAATAATAAATATGAATGATAAAATAAATCTGAGCAAACTTCTATACCTTGAGGGAAACAGTCGATTAAAACAGGGATAAAAATGGTTTTATTGATAAAAATATGTATTAATAGGCATAGTAACTACAAAGGAGCCTGGAAAAGTGAGAAATATGTATCAATTACAAATGGTCTGAATATATTTTCAAGGGCCTGGACTACCCTGAAATAACAATTCTTCTAAAAAAACATAGGATATGCCTCTTCTTTGTTTACTCTCCAGAATTTTTATTTACTGACCCAATAATAATAGAAAGGTGTGAAATTTCCCTTTTATTATGTGGAAAGCTCCTGAATACAAGAAGGAGACTGTGAGAAATCCTGTTACTAGGAATTTTCTATCATAAACTTTCCCCGAGAAAGCAAGTTGTGGAGCTTACTAACACTGCCACCAGCCTGCAAAGACTCACCATGGCAAGATGACTGTGGTCTCCACAGCAAGAAATTGAGGCCAGTGCAGTGCATGGCATTGCTGCTCGATAACAACAGGCATGATTGAAATCTCTTTGTACCAAGCAGAGTGATACTCCCCAGATAGGTGGTGGAGCTGGGTACCAAGGCAACATGTGCAGGGAGCACAAGGGTAAAATCACAGAATCCCAGACTGGCAGGGGTTGGAAGGGACCTCTGGAGATCACCCAGTCCATCCCCCCTGCCAGAGGAGGGTCACCCAGAGCAGGCTGAACAGGAACACACCCAGGCGGATTTTGAATATCTCCAGAGAAGGAGACTCCACAGCCTCTCTGGGCAGCCTGTGCCAGTGCTGTGCCACCTGCAAAGGAAAGAAGTTTTTTCCCATGTTGAGATGGAACTTCCCATGTTCCAGTTTGTGCCCATTGCCCCTTGTCCTGTCACTGGGCACCAATGAACATAGTCTGGCCCCATCCTCTTGCCACCCGCCCTTTAGATACTGATCAGCATTTCATGAGATCCCCTCTCAGCCTTCTCTTCCCCAGGCTGAACAGCCCCAGGGCTCTCAGCCTTTCCTCAGCAGAGAGATGCTGCAGTCCCTGAGCATCTTCGTAGCCCTCCGCTGGACTCTCTCCAGCAGTTCCCTGTCTTTCTTCAACTGGGGAGCCCAGAACTGGACACAGTGCTCCAGATGTGGCCTCACCAGGGCAGAGAAGAGGGGAAGGATGACCTCCCTCGACCTGCTGGCCACGCTCTTCTTGATGCACCCCAGGGTGTCATTGGACTGTTTGACCACAAGGGCACATTGCTGGCTCATGGGCAACTTGTTGTCCACCAGGACTCCCAGGTTGCTCTCTGCAGAGCTGCTTTCCAACAGGTCAGCCCCTAATCTGTACCGGTGCATGGGGTCTTTCCTCCCAAGGTGCAGCACTTGCCTTTGTTGAAATCCATACCCTACCAAGACGTTGACACAAGAGTTGCACAACCTAAGTGTCCCGTGCTCTTTGAAACCATCCATTGAAGCCACTGGCAAACTCCTATTGCCTTCAGCGATTTAATTCATAATGTGTTTTCATTGCTGGGAGGAGAAGAGTACAAGATGTTCTCATGAAACATGGCCAACACAGCCTGATGGGAGCCACCCAAAGAAGGAGGCTCACCAAAAAAGCAACACTGCCTCACAGCAACAAAGATCCTCCCAGCTTTCACAGCATCTCAGTGACTGCTGTAATAAGTCCAGTGTCCTCTGGACTAGCTCCATTAGAAAAACATGATTACATACCAGCACAATCGAGGTCTAATTTCATTCCTGCTGCTGAGTGAAAGGAATGTGCCTGCTGACACCATTTTTTTCTCCACAGGTAAAATGATTTGCAAAACTCCACATTAACAGCAGTGGACAACAAGTTTGAATAGAAAAATAAAAATAAAATGTCATGAGGGAATGCAGAGAAAGTGGAAAGCTTTCTTTAAATAGGTATGTAGCCTTGAAAGACTCTATTTTATGAGACACTTATAGACACAAAGTAAAACATTTGAAAGTTAGACAGGAAGACAGTGATTTATAGAGCAAAATAAATAATCATGTAAACAAGTACATGATGTAACACAGAAGCATTCACGGAAAAAATTAGTTGCATGCCTACGTCAATCCAAATAACCTTAAACTTTTAATGCTTCACTTCACGATCACAGTTTTAGTTGAAATGCATTTTTTTTTTTCATTATGAGAATAAGTCTCCCAAATAATATGGGACCAAAAAAAAGAAAAGGAAATATGTTTACTTACCATCTTTCTCAGTTAAAATGGCCAATGGCAAAAAAAATGGCTGGATGGCCAACCTAATTATTCCAATTCACCTTTCCATGAGTTGGTTGGTTGTTGACTTTGTTACAAATTTGCTTAGGTGAAACAATGTGTTTGTGCCTAAACTCTGTGTAACACGTTTTACAGCCAGAATAAGAAGACTGCTGGAGACCATCTTAAATTACTAAGACAGTAGTAAAAGGGAAAAAGGGAGATAAACAACTTAAAATGCCAGAGACAGGATAAAGATGTTTGCTGAATATTTTTTTTTACTCCTAACTCATATTTTTGGATTTTTTCCATTCCTTCTCATTCTGCTGTGATTATTTCTAGGGATTTCACTGAATGCCACAAACCCTAGTAAAGTCTCATGGATTTTCCTCTAAACTTTTTAGTTGTAAGTCACTGTGTACATCTGTTGTTTTATCCCTATCTCTTAACTAGTTGTTAATTGTGAAGTTGGTCACTCTTTTTTCGTATTGCGACATAGCTTCTTTACAATAGGACACGGCCTAATGCACAATACAGAGACAGAAAAAAAACTTAGCTCTTGAAAATACCATATGTAGGAAAAAAAGCTCCACAGACAATCCATGCAGGCATTCCCATTCACTCTCAAAAGCCCATGAAAGCCTTTCCAAGAAACAACCAGGTTCCTTTGGTTCCTTCCAGGTGGTGCCACGTACCTGGCAGCTGCGCAAGTTGACATGCTAAGGAACATGGGTGCTACCAGCTTTTCCTCCCCTTGTGTTTTCTCCGAGGGGGTGCCTCTGCAAGGGCAGCAATGTCAGGAGGAACTGATCACCTTACTGCAAGTCAAAGGACTAACTCTTGCCCTGCCGAGGCAGGAGCAGGGCATTGCCCACTTAGGCAGGACCCAACCCATCCAAACTATCTCCCCAGTACTTCCCCTCACTGCTACAGAATTATGAAGAAAGCTCCAATGCCAGTGTATCCTCCTAGAAATCATGAAACCAGTATCCTACAAACGAGAGCAGTGAGGGCTGTCGCAGCTCTGCAGTATCTTTCGCACCGCCGTGAAGTGGGAGGGAGCATCACTCCCACCCTGGAAGCTCCTCATTCTGAAAAAGCCCTGAGCGTGATTCAGACAGCGGACAGAACTCTCTGGGTGTCCCAGACCTTCAGGGATACCAAATCTGCATAAAGGCCAGGGACCTTATTTAACAGTAGGTTCTCTGGTGCTGGCTCTATCCTATTTCCCACGAATTTCCACAGCCTTTCTACCCACCTGCATTAGTCATAAAACTATTAGAAAAGGCACCATCCGACGACTGTTTATCCAATCCTAAAACCCGTGTTGGGAAGAAGCAGAGTGAAACACTACAGAAAGATGCTGGTCCCACCCAATGTAAAACAAGGGAGAGACGCATGTACAAGACCTTCCCGACTTTCAGAGGATTACATTCGTACTGGAGGCTTCCTGCCCACTTTGGTGGCATTTAGGATCAGAGCACCCATGTGCTCTGGTTGGGGACAATCTCACCCTTGCTTCAGTGCGAAACAAACCCAAACTCCATCACATTTCAACATACCGTTTATGTGCACCGAAGGTTGTTAACGGAGCACAGATGCTGTCTGCTTCATGCTGATCCTGCTTCTCCCGAGTTTCAAGATCCTAAGAACATGGAGCGAACCTGAACCAGCTGGAAGTACTGATACACCAGTGTCAGCAAAAAGCTACCATGCTCAAGAGAGCAAGTTTCCATGCACAAACCTGAAAGAAATACTGATGGATTAAAAAGTGCCATTCTCCCAGGATTATCGATTTGACTACTCAGATCCTAGATGCCATCTCCAGGAGAAGCAGAGCACTGAAAGACACCCTATTCTGATTCTTCATATTTTAAATACAGATATGCAACATTTACATCTGCTCCCATCCCTGCTCTCATTCTCACTTCTTAAAAAAATACAAAGCCTTTTGTCTAGAAGACTGTCTTTGCTCTCACCCTCAGACACTGCTGTGAACTGTTTTGTGGTGTAAGACTATCTTCTACAGGACCAATTGTCAAAAAGAAACCTCTATGAATAATTTATTTTTTTTTCCAATAATATACGTGTTTATGCTTTAGGTTCTGGGGTACTCGGTGCTACGCTGTCTTTTGGAATTTCTAGCAAGAAAAAGATACATCCCAGGAGGTTCTCTCAGCAAGCATAGTTTTAATATTAAATAAGAAAAAATTCAAATGATCTCACTCTCATTTACAATTTTCCATGTTGCCAGCGTTTGCATATTCATTACCTCTCCAGGTCACTAGACACACATTGCCTCTGACCTTGCTAAATGTCAAAAAGCTCCTAGCATTTTGCTTTGCTGATCAAGCCATCAATTATTTCCATATATTTTCCCTCCCTTGCTTCATTCAGATAAATTACTTACAAAGCCATAATTGCTTCTGCACTATGCTGAAATTGTTCTCTATCATCTCTCACTAAAGATTTTATAGAAGAGATTTTGACCATTGCTTTACGTAAAGAGTTTTCTGGAAAATTTCTAGTTGAAGAACTAAGGAGAGGAGAACTCTACCTGTAGGTTAAACACAAGGACAGTGGTAACAGAATCTGGATTATGTAAATATATATTTGCCATAGGGCAGGGTGAATCTATAGGCTCAGGCAGGCAGCATGTACCTGTGCCGTATGAGAGCAACCCTGGGAAAAACCTGCAGCCCAGGGGTGGGGAGTTCCTCCGACACAACACACCAGGATGGAGAAAGCAACTTCAGAGGGCTAACTGAAAAATAAAGGCAAATGGGAGCAACATGTATTTTCAATTTTTAAAGTTGTTAAGGCCCTTAATAATTCCCATACTCCAAAAAGACATGAAAAATGGCCCCAGAGATATAAAAGTAGCAAAGCCCAGATCTAGCTCTCTTTTAGCCTGCCCTCTCTCCCACCACAAACTGCCTAAATCAAAGCCAAATCCTATCTACAGAGAAGAAAGTCATTCAGAAAGTAATAAACCAAACAGTCTGGGAATGTATTGGATTAATATAACACTTGTCCTGAATACTAATCAGCTTCTTCCACTCAAACCTTTAATCATAAGGGAAAGAAAAAAAAAAGACTGTGATGTAAATAATACAAATGTAAAATGTAAATAGTGATTTCCTTTATCATTTCAACCTGCTTAAAAATAGATTTCAGTGCTTATTTAAAAATAAGGACATTTTCCCCATTCAATCACTCTTCTCACCTACGGAGATTCCTTCACTACCTCCTTTTTAATATATTTTCATAGGTAAAATTTTATAAGCAGACTTGAAAATGTAGACGATTTCCCTTTCTGGGAATTTTGCTTGCACTCCTCATCCGCACTCACAAAACACCACCATTAACTCACCTGGCTCTGCCCGGCAAGACAAATGAAGAACTTGGGAGTGCAAAAATCTTCTGAAGCAATAAGCTGTCGTCATGTCCCCGGGAACCACGGGGCGCTTTTCTCTGGGGCTGAACCTCACTGTGACCATCTCCAAACTGGAGCAGTGATCCTCGTCCCCGTCCCCCTTACTGCCCATCCCCACTCCCTGCAGGGCTTTCCCCACCCAGCTTCAAATAAACCCCATCCATGGACTCGGAGGCATAAGTCTCCTGGCAAATTGCTGCAGGGATTAACCACCCCACCTGTTAAAAAGTTTCTCATAATTACCTTCCTAAATCTCCATGAGTTTTAAGCTCATTAATTCCAGTTCTATTTTGCATGGAGAACACTTCATTCCTTTCTTTTGCAACAACCTTTTATTTCATTATTAATATAATATATAATATTTACATATAAATATTTCAGCAGGCACATATTTAGATAGTCACAGAATAGATATGGCAATTTTTCTGAGCTGCCAAATTGCCTAAAGCATAAAAGATCATTTCTTACCATCCTCAGCTGCAAATAACATCTGTACAATCAAAGCAAAGTGGACCCAATTCTGAACTCTCTCCTGCCGATGTAAAACCCGAACAACTAATTTATGCCCCACTGATACACTCCAGATTTGCAATGATGCACCTGAGATCATAATTCAGCCTCATATTTCTTACTAATTAGCTCTGTTCCATTTCAAATATAATCCCTGAAGAATGTTCCCCTTCAGCGTGATTTCATTAGTTGTTTAGAATTTATTACCGAGTAGGAATGACATACATAAACTGGAACTCAAACTGAAAGGAAAATTCAATGTGGCTGACCGTACTGCCAGCCAGGTTACCATGAAATATCTTTGATGTTTTAAGCGGCTTTACAAGTACTTGGAGACCAATGCATTTGGAAAACAGTTTATATTATAAACAATATTTTATGTAGCACCAAAGTAAAACTAGAGCCTATAAAACGCAAGCCCAAAATGCAGCAATGTCCGCTGTGAAAAATGATTCTGTCCTTCCTGCTATCATCACTTGATAAGGTACACGATGTAAACATTTGATTATACTGTACCTGATGGCATTTTTATTTCCCGAGCATTCTCTTCCAGCAGTAAAAGTGGTGCATTTAAATTATTACTGGGTTGCATCCTGTCTGCCAACAGCAGGTATTTATTTATTTATTTATTTTCACTTTTATTTGTCAACATTTTCACACCAGAACAAGGTGGGTGCTGCGAGTGGGTGCAGGCCTCTGAGTGTTGTCCCTACACGTAATTCCCTCTTTCTGCTTATGTTTCTTAGTGCCCTTCTCCTCAAACTGAACTGGGAGAGCGTGTCTACAACAGTCCTTCCTTTCTAGATGCCACACTCTCAACCCAGAGCGAGGAGACCATGTCCTAGAGACCTTATTGGGCTCACGGCAGGAAGGTTCGTGGCCGGTGGAGCATCTGATGGGTCCCTCAAGGGCAGGCACCCTCCAGTAAACTGCTCATGTCACCTAAACCTGCTGAAGGGATCCTCCTGGACGCAGCAAATGTCCTTCCCCGTGCAAAAAGCTCTCCAAAATGTGGAAGGAAGATAGAGAAGGATAAATGGCATTCTCTGAAGGGCTCCTACCTTGATCATGCTATAGATGACAGCTCATTCAAAAGAGCTTAGTCGTGGGTAAGAAGCAGGCAGAAAGGCCTTGAAAGCACAGCAAACCAATCTGTTTGGTGCTGCTGGCTCCTCTCCAGGGCAGAGAAGCCAAGACAACACCCATGGGTCCTGAGAGAATCTCTGCTCTCCAAATGCTGTCTCTACTTGCATGGCTCCTGGGGAACCCGCGCCAGCAGGACTGCACGGAGCATGCTCTGCTGACGAGTTATCTACGATGACAGATCTCCGTCAGCTCTGTCCCTAGCATCGTGACTAGCTTCGTTCTTCTTTTATTCCATGGGGGAAGGCAAAGAAGAGCGAGAAGTGAATGCAAGCACTTTACAGACACACATTTTACTCTTGTTCTCCCCCAGAGGTCTTCTCCAATCTCCCGCAGGAGGTGGACACTACAGTGACAGCAGCAACCATTTCCCACCAAAGGTGTTTAGCTCTTCTTGCTGCTGATGCTGTACTTCCATGATCCTAATGAATCTCTCAGAGAAAAGGTAGCAGGGCTCACAAAAATCTACCAAACAATAAAGATCAAAGTCAGTAAAGCCCATAGCTTGTGATGAGTGCCAACACACCTAAAAGAAAACAGTGAAGGATAATAATAGCAATAAGCAAAGGTTTATTGATCAAATCGGATATTGTACGTCTTTCAGTACTACAGCATCTTCAGAATCTCGTCTCTAAAACCTCTAGGGTAGGAACTGTTATCTCTGTTTTACAAACAGGGACACCTGGAACAAATAAAAACCAGCCCAGACACTTTCCTTAGGACAGGCTCTGCTGCATCCTACGGATGCTTCGCTCTCCATAGCCAATCAGGGAGCACAGGGACCTAACATTCCAATGGTTACAGTTTTCAGTTAAATTCCTCTCCAATGCCTACTCAATTAGACCTCAAAACAAGTATGTCCTCTGCTGTATTTTGCCGCTGAGCAATCACTTCAGAACGTGACAAGGATCGTGTGATTCAAAGTGCAGTGAAAAGCACACCAACCACGTCTTGTCCAACAGACCACAGAATCCCGGGATGGTCAGGGTTGGAAGGGACCTCTGGAGATCCCACGCCCTGCCAGAGCAGGGTCACCTACAGCAGTTGCACAGGATGGCGTCCAGGCGGGTTTGGAATGTCTCCAGAGCGGGAGACTCCCCCACCTCTCTGGGCAGCCTGTGCCAGTGCTCTGCCACCCTCACAGGAAAGAAGTCCCTCCTCATGCTAAGATGGACCAGGGCTAAGAGAGATGAGTCCTCCTTTACTTTCAGTTTCCCATGGTGTCTTTGTATTTCCCCATGAGAATTTTTAGAATTTGATTGTAAACATGAAAACTTGAAAGTCTTAAACCACAACTTGAGGCCATACTGTGAAAAAGCACAGACACCAGCCATTTTCCTAGAGAACTCACAGTCTGGGATCCTGACATCGCTGAGCATGGGATTAAAGGGATGGCAGGGAAAAAGAGAGGAGAGGCAAAGAAAATCTCTGTTAAAACTGGTCAGATGAACTGCGAGTGAGTGGAATTTAAAAACATGCCTTTCTCTTCAAATTTATCCTTATTTTTTCTTTAGTTTGATCCAAGGAATGTGACCTAGAGCACCAGTTCCACTGAAAGATTTGCCCTGGGGAGCAAAATAGAGTAATGCACCACTTCGGTGAGACAGAAAGTCCTACTCCCACGAGCAGAAACTCTTCGGGCACCACAGAGAACGGGAATGTACCCAGCTACCAACATCCACAAATGTATCTGCTCACTCACCCACACACTGTACACAAAGTGAAATCAATGAGTTGTTATAGAAATATAAGTGTTTCATTAAATATCTTTTCCTGTTTATAACTGATAGAAGCATCTAAAATAAATATTACAAAATTGCTGGAAAGAACTGATTTTTATGACAATTGAATAAATGCTATGCTAGTTATGGAAATGACGCTGAAGTCGATATGAACACATGTACTTTTCTCCCACAAGAAAAATAATCAAAGCATTACATAATATCTGTTTTGTCCATTCGTCTCCAAATTGTCGCTTGCTAGGATCTGAATAAAGTGAGCAGAAATCTAAACACGAAAAAATTAAAGAAAATTCTCCTGTAAATACCTGTTACACTCCTGCTTATTATAACCATTTTCAAGTTGTCTCTCGCATCTCTTTCAGAATATGTGAACTGCTGCATCTAACGCAGCACTGAAACTACATAAAAACAGCTATTTTTTTGCCAGTAAAACATTGTAAAATAATAGCAATCCAAGCAATGCATCCACCATTCTTTGGAGTCATCCCACTGGGTCCACCAGGGACCAGGTTAGGGCCTGAAGCGGTGCAGCTGGTGGGAAGTCCTCATCCACATCCTGGGAAACATTCCCCGTGACCCTGACTCAACCATCCCTTCCTCTAACAAGAAACGCATGATTCCCTCCCTGCCGAAGAAAATAAAAGCATACGCTTAAAAGCTTTGAAATGGAGACCAGGACAAACGATGCAGAGCTCGCTGGATAAATAGAAGAGTTTCTATGACTGTGAAAGACTTGAAATAAAGTCTTCCAGGGCAAAACGTGGGACACATCACAGCTATTGTACAGAGCCATGTCAAGAGTGCTTCTGAATACTTGCTCTTCCAGTATCCCCCTCAGAATTGAGCTTCTGAGGATTTAAAAAAAAAAAAAAGAAGAAAAGCAAGCAAAGCTGAAAATTACTTTTATTACCTGAAAACACACGAAACAGAGTTCCTTCTGGGCTGATAACACTCCCAAGGATTAAGACGAGAAAGCCTGGGCACTGGGAATGAGACGGCCAGCTTGCCCTGGCCATTGCTTTGTGGGTTTGCTGTTTGTAACTGCTGGAGTGGATTTACCTCCAGAGCCTTCCCACTGAAGGTCTTGCTTTATCGGGAACGCCCTCCACACGCATATTTGTCCATGAACTGAATTACCTGGAGAAGCCTCCATCATCCATATGTCCATCATCGCAACCAACCCAAACCAGGGTGTTATAATAACCACACTGAACTCTGCACGGACATATGGAAAAGATGAGGTACACTGACTAAAAGAGAATATAAACTAAACAGGGAATATTGAGGATCCAAGTGGCCAGGAAACAAAATATTTTCTAGTTCTCACAGCAAATCAGTGACAGAAGAGGGGAACCTCCTCCATATTCATGAGAACCATCGCTCCACTGTTTGGGGGGTTCTTGCTCGCGGACTCACAGGGGACTCTCCAAATCAGCTCTGACTGAGTTTATCATTCATGTTTCCTCTCTGGAAATGTGAAAGTTCATGGTCATCAACCAACTCCACAACAGGTCAATCTAGTCCAAGCTATTAAAAAACTCTTGCACGTTATCACCTTTCTCACCCATCACTGTCACTCTCTGAGGAACTAGCCTTAGTTAACCATTTCCATGAGCCAGGTTGCTGCCGTCCTCCTCAGTTGTCCCACCCCAGTGTCCCAAAAGCAACAGGCTGGGGAGCATCACAGCAAGTTTTCACAGCCCTGGTTTCCTTTAATTTACAATCGTGCTGAGAAATCTTTTCTTATGTTTTCAATGGATAGCAAAGACACGTCCCAGCAAAGATGGGGTAGCACAAACATACCGCATTCACCCTCTGTGCAGACACCTGAGAAACTGCAGAAACTGCAAATCCCTACAGTGGTTTTGTGCTGCTGCTCTCTGTATTTTCCCCAGCATCACAGAATCACAGAATCCCGGAATGGTCAGGGTTGGAAGGGACCTCTGGAGATCACCCAGNNCTCCAGAGTGGGAGACTCCCCCACCTCTCTGGGCAGCCTGTGCCACTGCTCTGCCACCCTCACAGGAAAGAAGTCCCTCCTCATGTTTAGATGGAACTCCCTATGTTCAAGTTTGTGCCCGTTACCTCTTGTTCTATCATTGGGCACCACTGAAAAAAGACTGCCCCCGTCCCCCTGGCACCTGCCCTTCAAGGATTTATCGGCACTGATGAGATCCCCCCTCAGTCTTCACAGAATCACAGAATCACAGAATCGTCAGGGTTGGAAGGGACCTCTGGAGATCATCTAGTCCAACCCCCCCGCCAGAGCAGGGTCACCTACAACAGGTTGCAAATCTTCTTTTCTCCAGACTAAAAAGCGCCAATTCCCTCAGCCTTTCCTTGTAAGAAAGGTGCTCCAATCCCCTCACCATCTTAGTAGCCCTCCGCTGGACCCTCTCCAGCAGTTCCCTGTCCTTCTTGAATCGGGGAGCCCAGAACTGGACACAGTACTCCTGATGTGGCCTCCCCAGGGCAGAGTAGAGTGGGAGGATGACTTCCCTCGACCTGCTGGCCACACTCTGCTTGATGCACCACCCCAGGATGCCATTGGCCTTCTTGGCCACCAAGGCACGTCGCAGGCTCACGGTCATCCTGTTGTCCACCAGGACTCCCAGGTCCCTTTCCACAGAGCTGCTCTCCAGCAGGTCAGCCCCTAACCTGTACTGGTGCAGGGGGTTATTCCTCCCCAGGTGCAGTACCTTACACTTGCCCTTGTTGAACTTCTTTAGCTTCCTCTCCACTCAACTCTCCAGCCTGTCCAGGTCACGCTGTATGGTGGCACAGCCGTCTGGTGTGTCAGCCACCCCTCCTGGTTTTGTGTCATCAGCAAACTTGCTGATGGTACACTCTATCCCTTCATCCAGATCAGTGATGAATATATTGTACAGGACTGGACCCAGTACTGACCCCTGAGGAGCACCACTCGTAACACCTCCATCTCGACTGTGCCACTAACCACAACCTTATGAGCTCTACCTGTTGACCTCTCAGCTTTACCTGTCAACCCCTCCTCTCTCGCACCGTTCATGCTGTAAGGGCCTAGGACACGGTACCACCAGTTCTATCAGCCCTGACAGTGACCTGTGACGCAGTGGCACATCCATTTACAGGACAGACTTGGGGCCCTGTCCACATATCCTACTTTCTGACCCTTCCATATCTTTCATCTTCTAGCTTTTCATGACATTTGCCTTGTATGAATCACCTTTTCTGTGCAGCTAAAACTACACACCTAGAATGATGATGGCTTGTTATAGAAGATCTGAAAGAGAAGCTGTGTGCCAGCAGTAGTCCTAGTCATGATAACCACAAACCCATCATCAGAATAACCACGACTCTTATAATAACAACATCAGTGAGAACTCCTGTGTCAGCAAGTGTTCCCCAGTGCTGTCACAGCTCTGAATTAAGGCAGCTCGCGCAGGCTGGTCCAGCGCATTCGTACAGGAGCCAGTCTTCCCTACGTCAATCCATGTGCTTTAAAACTGCCACCAGTAGGAGACTAATCCCCCCGTGATCCTTTTATAGGGAAAGACAGACCTCTCCGAAAGATGGTCTACGATCCAAGCCATTTTCTGCAATCTCTAGAGACGGAGCCAAAGATGCCTCTGCTCCCTATGTAGATCCATCAGTGCAGGTGGGATGAAGCCTGTCCTAATGCAGATGAATCCACAACCAGGAGAAGCCCAAGCGAGAAGGCTCCAGCTTGCCCTCAGGCTTGACTCTCAGGAGGCCCCCGGTGCCACTAATCCACATGATTGCTGACTGGGACAGAAGCATGCTTTGACAAAAAGCTGTGCCAGCACACCAGAAAATAGCTCTGATGAAAGCGCTGCAGATACCACAACATGTAATCAAGTGCATAAATAATTTGTTATACAACAGACCTTGGAAAAAACAAATCAGTTGATTATTAATAATAACTATGTATATTGCAGCATCTTATCCCTGGAGGCCCCAAAAGAGGTCAGTTCTGCTGAGCACAGAACACTGTTGAAAAGCAAATCTGCCATAATATATGGGCATCTGAAACCAGAATAAACACAGGCTGCACAAGTCACTTTATAAAACAGTGAAAATAAGTACCAACAATACAACAGACACATGAAAGTCATTTAGTGAACATCTTTATCAGATACACAGCAACAAAGAATGGCTTGTTATTTCCCATAAACCATATCAAACTGGACTTCTCACTTTCCAATAATAAACGCTGCGCATTTCTAAAATAATTGATTTCTTGTTATGTTTTCCTTCCCATTCCTGATGCTGATGGTTCGCATTCAGAGTCAGACCAGACTACGCAGATCTGCATGCAGATCAGCTAAGATGAAACAGCTCTTTCTCTCTTTTTTTTCTTCTTGTATTAGACAGTATCAACAAATGAGACCAGTATCAGATCTGCATTTATAAAAATATGTCCTCCTATCTCATGTGCTTGTTCCTGTGTCAAGAAATTTAAAGCTAGGCATTGGGAAAAGAATGATTGCCTCACACTTGGTGGGGTTTTTTTTAATATAAATGGGACTCCTATGTCATTTTTACTTCTATATTTACATTAAAATCATGGATTCGGGGAACTACAGATCCAAACAACACAGCATCAAAAATGTAACAACCAGAAGACTCTTGCTGCCGTGCATTTAGGGGGGAAATAAATCAACTTCTTTTTCTCAGCAAAACCACATGGAAAGAAAATAAATGTGTACTTACACTGTACAATGAGCTGTACCAAAGCTTCTCTGGGTTTCACGTTAAACCCGTTGTATTGGCTGGTCTGGCACCTGTAGGTTCCTGTCATCTCCCTGGATACGTTCACTATCCTCAGGATCCCATCGTAGCTCTCCGTCTGCATCGCCCCATCTGGCATCGCGACCTCCTTGTCTGCTCGGGACCAGAGAATGATGGGCTTGGGCTTTCCTGTCACCTGGCACTGCAGTTCGATCGTGTCCCCTTCCCGGGTGACCAGGGGTGACTTTTCTTGAGGAACAGTCAAATTGGGTGGGACTTCAAAAAAGAAAAAGAGACGGTTCAACAATTAGCATTACAGAGACACCAGGTGGCTTTCTTGCTTGTACAGTCATAATTACATATGAAGAATTAAATTACACACAGACAGCAATGCATAGTGACTACATGTATCGGAAGACTGCAATACTACTGTATTTATGAGACAAGGTGCTCAGCTGCTTGAAGTGGTTAATAGAAGATTTCACAGCCTACGACACTTACTTGCCTCCCTGTGCATCTCTGACACGCCAACACACCGCACCAGTGTACATCAGCGCATTCGGACCACCGGTTGCAGCTAGCACTTTATCACTGCAAGTTATGGCTTTCCTTTTTATAAGCATTTGGCACTAAACCCCCTTTTTTTATAACAGACCGGCTGCTGATTTTATCCAGGTCGTAACGTCTGTGCAATGAGGAAGAACTGTGCCAGAAATCAGCTCGGAATTACACTTGAAACCGAAATGCAGTTGGTGTCTTTCTATCACGGGAGGTTTATTAAAATGGTATTTTTTCATAAAGATTTGTGTTAACAAATCTGGAAGGTATATGCGAACAACTGTTTCCCGCAGGAGTTAGCAGGAATGCCTGGCTGTGCTGCACGGTGAGCTGGTGACGCCCAAGGACCCACCCTTCCCTCCTCTCCACAGTCTTACAAGAGCGAGACTTTCTAATTGCCCCCAGTGCCTCTCTGAATTATCACCTATGGCGCTGAATCACCAGTTCTCGGCAGCGAGGAGAAGATCTTGCTCACCGTGGAAGAGACACTGCTGTGCAAGGCGCTGCATCTGAACAGAAATGACGTGGCATCCCTGGCAAAGGCATTGGTGTTTGCACAACGGGCATCCCAGTGAGCTTCCACCATCGGTCCCATCAGAGGTGACCCCTCTGCCTCCATCGTTTAGGTGACGGCGTTTGATAATTACAAAGCACTGCAAGCTCCGTCGGCCTGGTGAGAACGCTTTTGCCATGTCCAATTATCGTTCCCATCTTGTCATACCTCCACTGGGTTCATAACCAATCTCTTACTCCTCTCCTAGTGCAACACAAACAAAAGCTCAGTCTGTGAAACTGCCCGTGAGCTCCAGATCACACGTGGTGCCTTCGGTGCCGCGGACCCTTGCTTAGGGGGTGGGCAGGGGCTGCTGTGTGGTGGGCGAAGATATGGAAAAGCCTCATCTAAACACTGCCCATCCTCTCTTTCCTTTTGTGCCTCCTGAAAACTTGGCTGCCCTTATGGATCTTCTGTTCTGAATCACGCCGACAGACGCTTTCTGATATAAAACGGTCCCTCCTAGGAGTATTACCTCTCCACACTGTCCTGCCCTCAACTACTTCAACAATTCTATGATTCTATACTTCGCTTGAAATGCCGGGATTGACAAAATACAGCCTGCATCATAACTCCTGTCCGCAGGAAAAAAATAATCAAAGGCTATTTTCAGGCCCCCAGAGTCAGAAACAACGGACTAGTATCGGGGGGAAACGGTTCCAGTTTTCCCCTAGGATCTACCCCGTGTCGACAGACCTGATAAGCCTGCTAGGAACCAGAGTTTACATCAGGGCCTTTCGTAGGTACCAAAATGGTGGTTTCAGCTCTTCTGAAGGCTTTAAATGCTCCTTCTGAGTCTGATGTGACAAGCAAAAGTGGAAACAGCTTCTTCCACAGGGGAGTAAAGGAACAAATGTTTTATACTTCAAATAAAGCAGTGGAAAATAAAAAGAAAAAAGATAAAGACTGCTTAATAAAACATTCCCAACATTCATAAAACATTCTTATGTTTCACTTATGCCCATGTCTGCCATGGCAGGTGCTGAGCACAGGCCAGTGCCCAGGAGACCTGGATCACTTGGAGGGAGCCCAGAGGAGAACCACCCCATGAAGATGCCCAAAAAGCCTGTGGTGAGAAAGGGCTGCAGGACACGAGATGGTCCACCCATCCAGGGAGTGGTGGTACAAAGCCATGATACAAGTCTTGTCAGAGCTCTACCAGAGCTCAGAGAAAAAATACAGAGGGAAAAGGGTGCTGAAGGCAGCGAGGGATGAGACAGAAGGAGCAGATGAGTGCTGCTCTGTGGCTTTCCGATCTATTCTGACCGCCCTTCTCCACCAACGTGGTCCTTTCCCTCTCCCTCATTTCTACGTCCCACCCTTTTGCAGTGAAGCACACAGTACTTGTGCTGGACCTGCATCAGGTGGTGAAGAGAGGTGGGGGGGAGCATCTGTTGGTACCATGTGGGGTGTGCCACGTCCCCAGTGACCAATTCGGCCTAAACCACAACAGATGACTCCACCTTCTCTCCTGAAAGTGAACACATCAAATAGATACCAAATGGTCACTTCCTAAAGCAATGCTCTATGAAAACAGAGACTAAACTGGGAAAAAGGTATTGTCCCAAAAAGAAAAACACAGTTTAGAAAGGTTTGAAAGCACACCGTGCCTGCAGGAAGGAGCCTCCTTCCGAACATTTCTTCCAGTTCACCAGGCTTGTGGCTTCTCAGCTTAGTTCAAATAATACATGGCTCTGTCTGGATCAGTAAAAAAACATTTACTTTCTCCCTTCTCCCCTGGGCAGGCAATCTGCTCCCTGCTGTGAATGCACTTTGACCAAAGCATGTCCCAGTTGGTAGGGATGCTGCAGGCTCCCCTGTAGCTCTCCTCTCGCTCCCTGCCCCTCCAGCACCTCCAGCTGCCCTGGGGAAGCACAACCTTCTCTCATCTCAGGGATTCACTGACCGGGAGAACCGTGAGGCCAAGACCCTGGGGTCACAGACCTCAAACAAAATACCTGCTCTCAAGAGGGAAAAGGTCTGCTATCTACCAGCCTACAGCACTATCTACAGCTCTTCTTGCAACCCGGTAATCCAGATGGGGCCAGGACAGAGTGTTTTCCCTTTGGTGGTTGTCCATGTAGACCTATTTCTGGACTTGTGCTGGTAGCCTGTTCCAGACTCCATCCTTTCTAGACTGCCATCATTGCAACAGGTCTGGACTATAAAATCCCACCCTGTCTCAGCCTCAGAAATCACCCAATTTCTAGCTGGGGCAAGGGCTGTAACTTTTCATCTCAGGCTGAGAGAGTCAGGGTTGTTCAGCCTGGAGAAGAGAAGGCTCCAGGGAGACCTTATTGAGGCCTTCCAGTATCTAAAAGGGGCCTACAGGAGAGCTGGGGAGGAACTTTTTACAAGGGCACGTAGTGATAGGATGAGGGGGAATGGCTTCAAACTGGAAGAGGGGAGATGTAGAATAGATATTAGGAAGAAATTTTTCCCTCTGAGGGTGGTGAGCTCCTGGCCCAGGTTGCCCGAGAAGCTGTGGCTGCCCCATCCCTGGAGGTGTTCAAGGCCAGGTTGGACGGGGCTTGGAGCAACCTGGGCTGGGGGGAGGTGTCCCTGCCCAGGGCAGTGGGGGTGAAACTGGATGATCTTCAAGGTCCCTTCCAATCTAAACCATTCCATCATTCTATGATCTCAAGCACTGAGCCAGGACGAAGACTTGCCTTCGGCGCACAAAGTGGTCCTGTGCCTGTGCTGCCTGTGAAGGCAACGCGTGATGGAGAGAGACAAAAAAAAAGAGAAGGCAGCAAAGTCAGCTTCATGGGTGGAGGCTGACCCAACTCCGCACGTGAAATAGGGATGGGATACAAGTGAATTGAGGAGCTGTTCCCCAGATATCCACAACATTCTTCTGGTTTAAGAAGCTCCTTCACTAAGCTCATCACGGGAGGAGAGAGCAGACAAATTTAGTGTGTCAATGAGTTGGACCTAGAGAGGAAGGGGGGCAGAAATGTATGAGGGCTTATGAAGATGTGGGGGGCTCATGAAGACTTGCTTCCCATGCAGCCACACGGTGGGGATGTAGGAAGGCACTGGCCTTGAGCTCCAGCTGTGGGAGCCTGCCAGCTGCAAGAAACAGCAGCTCAGACCAAGAGGCAGGGGAAATTCAGAAATTTGTACACCCAGAGCAAACTATGAGTCATACAAGGCAGAAACCAGGAAAGAACATACCCTGCTTCTCACCGTCACGCGTAGCTTCTGGAGGCATTTGAGAGGAAGGAGAGTGAACAGCACAGGACGTGCATCTTTGGAGGGAGGGGAAAAAAAGAAAAAAAATAAAGATGCATGCCCAAAAGGTCCTGTGCAGCTGTGAGCAAGTAATTCACCCTCTCCTTAACTCAGTTTTCTTTCTGAAAAATAGAGATAGCAGTACTGCAAAAACTGCACACTGCCAAGATAAGGACCGTAGACTGAGGTCTGCAGGCAGGCTGATAAGATAGGCTGTATCAGCACCCCAGATGGAAAGATACCTTAAAACACCCTGACTCGTCATCTCCTGTGGCATTTTGCAACAGAACCAGTATCTGTCACGTTGCAAGCCAGCCAATATATTATTATGTTTTACTGTATTTATTAATGTTCTTGTTACTGGAAACACAGAAGGAGAGAGGAGGGACAAACCCATCTATTAAAACAAATCATTTAATGTGCAATGCAATAAATAAGAAGCCTGGCTGCAGCTTTCGCATATCATGCTTGACTGGGCAGTGCCCCAGCCAGTGAGCTCCCACGAAGTATTCCTCTGCCTCCACCACAGTGGTTGTGGCTACAGGTCCCCCTTAACTCGGATGTTGATTCTCTACTGTCTAATTAGGAAGGACAGCACTGCATCTTTGCTCATAGAGGGGTTTTGGTAGGGTTTCCCTTTTTACACCCATCTTTTTATTTTCACAAACTTGCAGGTGCTTAATTATCTCTGAGATGTCTATTCTGCCGTCAAACTTGGCTTAAATTAGCTACAGGGTCCAAAAATATCAGGGGGTGGGGGGGACTGCAACACACCAACTGACAGGCACTGGCAGCCTGATCATGTATGACTCGTTCCCATAAGCAATAAAGCTCAAAAAAGCCACAAAAGAAACTCAAATCAATGCAATGCCCACAGAGAAATCAGGAGGGGTGGTGGTGGTGGTGGTGGTGAGCTGGAGAATTGAGGAGAAAATAATAATTCAGAGATCTTTTTCCCTTACTATGAACCAAGATGTAGGGAGGCCCCAGGACCAGGGACCAGATGGCTGAACCTGCTGCGGAGGAGGGCCCGGCAAGTCTGTGCGAGCAAGGGTGTGGAATCATAGAATCACAGGCTGAGAGGGTTGGGGTTGTTCAGCCTGGAGAAGGGAAGGCTCTGGGGAGACCTTAGAGCCCCTTCCAGTGCCTAAAGGGGCTACAGGAGAGCTGGGGAGGGACTCTTGATCGGGGAGGGGAGTGATAGGACAAGGGGGAATGTTTTTAAACTGAAAGAGGGGAGATTTAGAATAGACATCAGGAAGAAATTCTTGACTGTGAGGGTGGTGAGGCACTGGCCCAGGCTGCTCACAGAGGTGGGGGATGCCCCATCCCCGGAGGTGTTCAAGGCCAGGTCAGACGGGGCTCTGAGCAACCTGATCTAGTTGAAGACGTTCCTGCTCAGTGGAGGGGAGGTTGGACTAGATGGCTTTCAAAGGTCCTCTCCCACCCAAACTATTCTATGATTCTATGATTTAGGTTGGAAGAGACCCTTAAGATCATCAAGTCCAATTGATAACCTAGCACTGCCAAGTCCACCACTAAACCATGTCCCTATCCCACATCTACATGTCTTCTCCAGGGATGTTGACTCCACCACTTCCCTGGGCAACCTGTTGCAAAACTTGATAACCCTTTCCGTGAAGATTTTTTTCCTAATACCCAGTCTAAACCTCCCCTGGCACAACCTGAGTCCGTTACACAGACTGGTCAGGGTTGGAAGGGCCCTCTGGAGATCACCCAGTGCCACCCTCTGCCAGAGCAGGGTCATCTACAGCAGTGGCACAGGACGGCGTCCAGGCAGGTTTGGAATGTCTCCAGAGTGGGAGACTCGCCCACCTCTCTGGGCAGCCTGTGCCACTGCTCTGCCACCCTCACAGGAAAGAAGTCCCTCCTCATCTTGAGATGGAACTTTCTATGTTCAAGTTTGTGCCCGTTACCTCTTGTCCTGTCACTGGGCACCACTGAAACAAGACTGTTCCCATCCCCTGGCACTCTCCCTTTAAGTATTTATAAGCATTGATAAGATGTCCCCTCAGTCTTCTTTCCTCCAGACTAAAGAGTCCCAATTCCCTCAGCCTTTCCTCGTAAGAAAGATGCTCCAGTCCCCTCACCATCTTAGTAGCCCTTTGCTGGACACTCTGTAGCAGTTCCCTGTCCTTCTTGAATTGGGGAGCCCAGAACTGGACACAATACTCCAGATGTGGCCTCACCAGGGCAGAATAGAGGGGGAGGATGACCTCCCTCGACCTGCTGGCCACGCTCTTCTCGATGCACCCCAGGATGCCATTGGCCTTCTTCACCTATCCCCTGTTACAAGAAGCAAGGATGCCTGAACAAGGGTGCACAAGCAAAGAAGAATGAGCAAAGGTGGGTGAACAAGGGTGCATGAGCAAAGTCACAAGGGTGTGCAAGCAAACTTGCACAAGCAAGGGTGTGCAAGTGAAGGTGCTGCCAGTGCGGGGAGCAGAGTGGGGTGACAGCCAAGCGAGCAGAAGTGCCAAGCAGGTGAGCAGGGTGTGTTGGGGTGCTGCTGCCCGTGTTGGGGTACTGTCAGGCATGTTGGGGTGCTGCTGCCCGTATTGGGGTATTGTCAGCTGTGTCGGGGTATTGCCAGCTGTGCCAGGGTGCTGCCAGCTGTGTCAGGGAGTTGCTGGCCGTGCTGGGGTATTGCAAGCTGTGTCAGGGTGCTGCCAGATGTGTTGGGGTGCTGCTGCCCGTGTTAGGGTATTGCCAGCTGTGCCAAGGTGCCCCCAGCATTGTCATATAATCATAGAATCATAGAATTGTTGAGGTTGGAAGGGACCTATAAGATCATCAAGTCCAACCATTAACCTAACCTGACAAAAACCACTTCTAAACCATATCCCCAAGTACCACATCTGCCCTTTTTTTAAACACCTCCAGGGATGGCAAATCCACCACCTCCCTGGGCAGCCTGTTCCAATGTTGGATAACCCTTTCAGTGAAAAAATTTTTCCTAATATCCAACCTAAACCTCCCCTGGCTTAACTTGAACCCATTTCCTCTCGTCCTGTCACTTGTCACTAGGGAGAAGAGGTCAGTCCCCATCTCTCTACAACCTCCTTTCAGGTACTTGTAGAGAGTGAGAAGGTCTCCCCTCAGCCTCCTGTTGGCCATGTTGTGGTAGGGCCAGCTGTGTCAGGGTGCTGCCAGCTGTGTCAGGGTGCTGCTGGCCATGCTGGGGTATTGCCAGCTGTGCCAGGGTGCCGCCAGCTATGGCAGCCTCCCTCTCCCGGCAGGCGCTGCTGTGGCACAAGTGACGTCTCACAGGGGCTCAGCTCTCCCGCTCAGGCATCAGCATGTCTCCTGCAGCACCAGCTACAGAGCTGGCTGCAAATAAAGGTCAATTCTGTTCCTGCTTGTGTAGAATAGTAAATTAGCTAAACCCTATATTTGAAACAACAAACATTACCTTATTCATGCAGCAGGTGGCTTAAAAAATAAGTTAATACTCTTAGCAGTTAAGTCTCTTTCCTAAAGTAGAGTGTTATCACTTGAAAAACAAAAGCATTACTAACATTAAAGTAGCAGCTACTTTAAAAACGCATACTATTATCCTTTGAAATTTGGCAGAGGCACACACATATGAGGACCACCGTTGATATATGTCCACTGTTGGCTCTTAAATAAAACGGTCTGAGACAACCTTTGCCCCCGAAAGTCGCTGACTCACCAGAAGGTCAGAGGCAGAAGGTGTCACTGTATTCTTGTCCTGTTTTTTTATTTTTCCTTTTTTGCTAAACTGCTCCCTAGGAAGACGTGCCTGTCTGTTACTGGAGATCGGAAACCAGACTAGACCCTTCTGTCAGATCTCCTGTGGTAGCTCTACTGTAATCCCACAGGATCCTTGATCCAGCACAGTCGCTGTTGATAGGATAATGTGAACAGCACTGAAGTTGAAAAGAAAAAGCCAAAATGCGCAAGCCTAACAGTCACCACATATTGTGGGTAGACACAATCCAGTTCTAGTATACTCTAGATCTTTGAAATCCTGATGGGTCAAGTTCCCATCCCTATTTTGCACCTCCACGTAGTTTAGTAAGTTGCCAAAGAGGCAATAGACGAGGCAAGAATCTGCTTCCACAGAAATCATTCAAAAGGCAGAAGACAACCAGAGTGAGCAGGACAAGGAGGCCCTAGAAGTGGTGACCCCGTGGGAGGCTGGGGAAGGGACAGCATGAGTCCTGAGCTCTTACTGGGGATTACAGATGGCAGCGGTGAAGTAGGTGCTACTGCCACTTCTGTAGTTCCTCAGGTGCCTGGAAGAGGCGGAAAGCAAAGCTGAAGCCCTGAAGCAACGACTGCCAGTCTCAGCAGTGCTGGGGAGGCTGTGGGCTGGCAGGAGTTGTGGGACAGTGTGAGCAGGCTGCTTAAAACGGACTAATGGTAATAACTAGTAATTACAGGATAAAGCGGAGCGAAGGAGTGTTTGAGCTGCATATCAAGAAATAATCCGTACTGGAGATTACTCAGAGATAATCTCCCAAAAGTAGTGTTGGAAGTCACATTGTTCAAGTAATTTAAAACCAGCCTGGATAAGGAATATTGAAGGATCTGCACTGTACTGGCTAGGAGATAGAGGTGAAATTATTTGCGTATCCTCTTTCTCTAATATTTATGAATTTGAAGGTCTGAATCTCTAGTATTAATCATCCTCTGCCAGAGACATGCATTTCGGTCCCTGTTCATGATTCATATTTCTGATGTGGCGGAGGCTTTTTTTAAGGCAGGGCAGACCGAGCTTTGGTATGGGAAGCTGAGCCGGTATACAAAACGTATTTGAGCAAGATCGTTTAGCCTTTGAAGGGCAGCAAGTAACAATTATTCAGGTTCTCTAGACATTTCGCTAAACAGAGATTAAAACTGCTCAACATACCCTTAATGTGCATTTCTTTTAGAAGTGTTGGGGAATACCGGGGAGCATCCACTGAAAGGGTCTCCAGAGGCGAGAAAAGAGCCCCGGGGGAGACCGGTCATCCAGACCAATGACTGGAAAAGCAGCTGAAGTCAAGAGAATTTACTTTAACCTTTCCGTGGCCTTTCATCGCCGTGAAAAGAGGATCTATCTAGCTACCCATGTGGAAGGCAAATTGAGCGACCTGTAAGGAAATCATGTCTTGATTTCACGGTCGCCTTCTGTTCCTGTTGCTCCGGTTGCCTGTGTGTTGTCCTGCCAATACGCAGAGGGGAGAAAGCACGGCAGCCCATGCTTTCCTGGGCACAAGACACTTCTAATTCCAAGTGAAGACATGAACATCAACCACAGATTCCACAGTGGAGGCTTGTATAAGATATCTGCTTAGGCAGTAAAATAATTCCACAATCAGCTCTTATGCCTCAACGTACTTTTAATACCTTAAAACACCACCTTCCTCTGCAGCCAGACTCTGAAGAGGCACATTTTAAACCCAGAACATACACAGCCAGCGGCAAATTAGCCAAATTAGCTTTCAGTGATCTCGCCGGAGTCATGCTGAGGAGCTCCATGAGCCATATGCAATGCAAGATGATGAGCTGACTCCATAGCCCTCTGGAGAAGAATAAAGAGAGTCCGCAATACGTGGCGGCTAAAGAGGGTGTCTGCTCCCAGAAACCCAGCTGGAGTCAATCCATGGGGGATGAACACATCCTGGAGAAATCAGATTTCGCAGGGGAAGGCAGGTGGCGGGGAGGGAAGGGGCTGCAGGGCAGGAGGTCGCCTGTCCTGCTCCCCCTGCCCGTGGGAGCCAGCAGCCCAGCAGCTCGGGCAGCGCTGCCACAAGCTGTGTGACGGGAAGGGACGGCGGCTCCCAGGGATAGAATTAAAAAGAAAAATCTCTGCACATTAAGTACTAAAATAGAACTATAAAAGAAAAGCTTTTTAACAAAATCCGGCATTTATCTGTCCCTTCTGTTCACCTACTCCTTTCAAAGATAAACTCCGAAGATAATGGCTCGCAAAAATAATCAATTTACAGCAATAACGAAACGTCTGTCTATTTTCTGGTATGTCTCAGGCTTGCCCATGAACGATCACTCTGGACAGTGCTTAAGGTTTACAAATATCTTAATTGGACCACTAATTATCTCACAAAAGGCATTTTCTCATTATGCAAAGAGGAGGTACTGTGATTTTAATACACATTTAGAACTAAAATGAAGGTCTCTTTTATGTATCATCAGAGGAGGAACAAGATGACCAGAGGACCCACACTTCACAAGCAGATCAAGGCCACATGTCCTAACACATCAGCCTGGATGTTTAATTAATTCATTATTTAATAGATAGCTGATTAGCTTAACAGGGAAGCCCTCTTATCATAGCGCAGGGAGGATATACAGCTTCATATACACCAGTTCTTCAGGAATTTCTCTGCCTGTCTCTGGCAGCACTTGTGTAAAACCAAATCAATCTACTGACATGACTAGCCTTGGAGGTGTAACAGGAGAACTGGGGGCCACCAGCCTGCCCTGTGCTCATGCCCAAAGTCCATGTCCTCCTCTGGGATGTACCACCCAGGGTGGTACACTCTCAGCACATGTTTGGGTTCACCCAGAGATGAAGAATTTGGTTGACATATTTGCCATGTAGGACATCTAGTTGTGCCCTCACTGGGTAGGAGTGAAAAAGTAGAAAGGACTCTCTTGGGAAAAGAAGGGTCACCACCACCTCCAGCCCACGAGTATCAGCCATATCCTCCATCCAGCCCTTCTAGGAGCAATTCAAGAGCAGTGTGGCCAGAGAATAAAGTAAAATAACCCCCCTGAAGTAACAATTCACTCCACTGCACAATACTACCTCCAGGGGGAAGATGAAAAGAGAATAAGCCAGAAGTGACAGATGTTACATCTCTTACTGTACCGATACTGATTTTAGGGGGATAAAGACAGCGTAAGAGCCCATACTGAACAGAGCAGACCATACATCACCTAAAGCCTTATTCTTCCTGCTTTGGATACAACGTTTAAGGCAGAGAAAAAGATCACTTACAAAGATTAACACTGTCTCCTGATCCACCTCTCTTTTTTGCTTACCATGAGCCTGTTTTGCTGNGAAGAGCCATCCTGTCTTTCCGCCACATTTGCCCAGGGTTGGCTTTATGGATGAGAGGGCTTTGATAGGGCAAAAATTCAACATTTGAGTCTTCATTTCCACTATTCAGTGACCCACTTTAAGGAGCCGGGGGGGGGCGGGGGAGGCTGCTAAGGGATTACTTCAGGTCCGTTTATATAAGATACTCAGAACATAAATCTGTGGCTTTCCTGCTGAAACTACAAAATGTCAAGGGAAAAATATTGCTGCTAAACAAGTGTGATGCTGAGTATGCCAAGAGGCTGGCATGTCCCTCGCACTGCCCTGTGTCCCTTTCCAATCTGCTGAGGGGACAGAGGGGACCAAACCATCTCCCTCCTTCCTTACGAGGTGACACAGCCCCTCCCACCTCATTTAGTGACTCCAGGAGGAACCTTGAGCGTGTCAGGAAGAGAGAATTCTCCCCCAAACCAGAAAAAAACCTACACAGCATGATACTAATATATCCGTGCAAGTCCTGGCATTTGGAAAACGTGTTTGTGCCTAGGCCTTATGTTCATAATTACCGCAGCAGTAATGAATCTTGATGAATCAGTAATGACCTTCAAAAGCACACTGAAACTATTTCAGCTTCCACTTAATCGGCTAATGAAGTCATACAAATGGGCAGAACTTCTTTTAAGATGTTAAATAAGGCTGATCCCAAACACTAGGTTTTCTTCCCTTGTTCTGTTTTTCTGGAGTGTTACAGGACAGCAAATTTTAGAGCTGACATAATTCATCACTGCCTGCAGAAATTGTAACGAGCTTATACGTACGGCCACCTAATGGATGTTTCCAATAAATCCCATCAATTTCCCAAATGATTCCCCAGCAAGTACAGATAATATAGTGGTTACTGTCTGCCAGATGGGCAATGCATGACTGCACAAATGTCACTGTCCACTTCACCCTCGCAAGCAGATAACAAAGTTTGCGTGCAACTGCCATTCATCATGCCAAACTTGGCTCTTACCCGATAATAATCCTCTCAGTTCATTACCTGTTAGTAAGATATGTATAAATAAGCTTGAATAAACATGTTTTTTTCAGCCAAGAGACAGGCTGTTCCCTTGTCCATGAACCAGTTGGTTAGTGTTTCTAACCCTACAGTCTTCATGGGATAACTGAGACGGGAAGGGAGCTCAGGAGGTCTCTAGTCCAAGCCCCAGCTCAAAGCATGGCCAGATGTGAGGTCAGACCAGGATACTCAGGGCTTTATTAGGTCTTCAAAACCTCCCAGATGGAGATTCCGCAACATCTTTGTCTCCCGCTTGGACGTCCTCATGGGGAAAAAGTTGCTCCTTATATCCAGTCTGAACTTCTCATTTTGATTCACGCCTGTTGCCTCTCACCTTCCCAGTACACATTGCTGCGAAGAACATGGCTCCATCCTCTTGATACATCACTTGTAGGGGATGGCTGATGTAGGTGCCCCAGGGCTGTCTCTTCTCCAGGCTGGACAAGCCCCCTTTCCCCAGCCACTCTTGACCATCTTCGCGGCCTCTGCTGGACTCACACCAGTTTGTTGAAGCCTCTCCTGCATCAGGGCTCCGAAACCGGACACGGTATCCATTGGCCTCCATTGCTTCCAGGGCACACTCCTGCTCATGTCCACTCGCTGCCTACCAGGACCCCACAGAGCTGCTCCCTGGCCAGGCAGCCCCAGCCTGTACCACTGGGAGGGAGCAGCCCTCCACAACCATCTCCCCAGGCCCCTTGCATTGCTCCAGAAGAGTCATTTGGAAGTTAACTAAAAGTCCACAAAATCGTGCAAAATCATTTCAAGAGTTATCAAACAGTAAAAATAAATGCTTCTGGTTGATACCTACAAAATTTAGCAAAAAGAAGTAAAATATACAAGGATCCCTGAACAATAACACAAATAGAAAATAAATAGCAAATAATAAAATAAGAACTAACCAAAGTAAATAAAATTAGTGTTGTCCTCCTGCCTCTCAAGGTTTGCGTATGTGTACGTTATGTTCCAGGGTGGGACACAGCAAAGCTGAACGGTGTAAGTGCTGACAGCTTGTTCATTTATACACACACATAATTTGACTCTATCAGTGAAGACAACTCTCTGCATCTCACTTTCCAAACACACCTTATCGTCCAGTCCACCTCTCTCTCTCTTTCCATTCACCTTCTGGACCTTCACATAGATTGACATGGCTTCTAGGAGAACACGCTCCCTGACCTTCCCGGGGACCAAGGTAAGGATGACTGGCCTGTACTCTCCCCTGTCATCTCCTTCTTGCCTTCCTGTAAGATGGGCTAAAATTTCATTTTATCCAGTCTTTGTTGGCTATCCTTAGGTCACCACGACTTTTCAAAGATAATAAAGTGGCCTTAAAGTGGCACTGCTCAGTTCCCTTAGATAGCTCCTACCCAGTCACATGGGCTTATATATGTCCTTTTTGCTTAAGTGGCCCCTAACTCAATCACACAGCTTTACTTCCCAGGCTCCTATCCAAGCAACCGGTCAATCGTGACTCATCTCCCTGTTGTACGTAGTATTCTTCAGGAAACCCTTTAAAGTGGGCAAACCTTCCAGACTCATGTCAGAAGCGATCAAACATCGGAACAGGCTGCCCAGGGAGGTGGTGGATTTGCCATCCCTGGAGGCATTTAAAAAAAGGGCAAACGTGGTACTTGGGGATATGGTTTAGAAGTGGTTTCTGTCAGGCTAAGGTAATGGTTGGACTTGATGATCTTAAAGGTCCCTTCCAACCTCAACAATTCTATGATTCTATGATTCTATGGTGCTCCATGGTACGAGTGTCATACTGAAGATGGAGGGAAGGCTCACCCAGGGCAGTGGTGGAGTCCCCACACCTGGAGGTATTTAAGGGTTGTGTAGATATAGCGCTCAGGGACATGGTTTAGTGGTGGGCTTGTCAGTGTTAGGTTAGTGATTGGATTGGATGATATTACAGGTCTTTTCCAGTCTAGGAGATTCTGTGATTAAAATCGAAACAATAATTTATTGTGAAAGTTGTAAGAGAGATTGTGTGGACGTGAAATGTACTTGCAAAGTATTACTAATGTAAAATTTGGAGAACAGAACTGTGGATATACTCTTTGTGGCAAAAGTGTGCATTTAATCTTTTTGAAAAAGTAGAAAGCATATACTTGAATGTGTTTGGTAAAAAGGGGTCAGAAGACGTCTATTAAACATTTCCCTTCCATGCGATAAAAATGTTTTCCAGTGTGTTCTTTGTTGTCTTACTTCTAACAGCATGCACTGCGGGCTTTACCCCAGTGAATAACAAGCACCATCTGAGGAAAAGCGCAGGAACACTTCATATAAAAGACAGGATGGATAGTAGGTATAGTACTGACACTATTTGCCTCTTCATTTTAACATAAAATAGTGTTCTGAAAGCAGAAATGCTTGATTTTTATCCTTCTCCATAGAAATCAACCAGCAACAACTCTTTTTTTTTTGTTTGTTTTTTTGATTGTAACTAATTTTTGGCAGGAAAAAAATTCTGCATTCAGAATGTTTTCTAGTTCATTTTGTTAACATGGACTACCTCAGTTATTAAAGTCAACTATGGAGGGGGGGGAAGTCTATGAAATCTATTGGTTACAAACCAGCTGTTAGCAACAGGATGAAGAAAAGCAGGTGATTACCATTGTGTCACATATTCCTACTCCATAGTACAAGATATTCATTGTCAAAGTAATAGCCAAGGCTCTAGCTCATCAAAGAGAGAGACTTTTCAATCACTGAGCTGGAAAAACACGTAATAGATACCTTAAACTTTTTGCCAATTGGGAATAGCATGATTCACCAACACGCAATGTGTAATCGTTAAGAAATGAGAGCTCCTTCCTCCCTACTTGGCACTCACTGTTCGATTAGAGCAGCTGGATGGATTCCGTTTGGTTAACATAACACCCTCCTGTTTCTCCTTGTAATTTCCTACTAGCTATTTTTTCATGACTCCAGATGCCTTGAAGTCCTAAATAAAGGCCAAAGTCCTTTTATAGAAGTAATAACTTTCCTGACGTTAAAATAGGACATGCCTGGGTAAATCAGATACCAGTGTGTTTTTGGGAGAGCGTGCCACATGCCACTTGTTCAGGTTTCTGTCCTTTAATCAAAGCAACTCAGCCCCTGATCCAGGGTCTGCTTGGATACCCTCGTGGTGAGAAGTGCTCTGTATACCCCTTTTTTCCCTGAGAAAAGGAAAGCCATAGCTTGGCTACGTTGAAGTAGAACTGATGTCAAAGAAATCCTCCTTACCTGTACTACTGGAGATGTTGACATCAATGCTGATATCCGATATGCCACCTCCCTTCAGAGACGCAACACACGTGTATGTCCCAAAGTCAGTGAATTTCAAGTCAATGATGTCCAGGTTTGTGGTGCCAGGTGAAACATCGGGGTCAGTCTGTGTGATCACCATCCTTTCAGAGCTTCGCAAGGGACGTCCATTTTTAAACCAGCTGAACATAAGCTCTTCAGAGGGGATGGCTTCGACCTGGCAGGAGATCTTCACCTCTCGCCCGATCTGGATGTTGTCGTCTTTGTGATATGGGTCAGGGGTTATCCAAAAACGTCCTTTTTTTAAGGCTGAAATATGCCAAAAAAAAAAAAAAAAAAGTTTACAATAGAATCCCAGAATCCCAGACTGGTCAGGGTTGGAAGGGACCTCTGGAGATCACCCAGTCCCACCCCCTGCCAGAGCAGGGTCACCTACAGCAGTGGCACAGGACGGCGTCCAGGTGGGTTTGGAATGGCTCCAGAGTGGGAGACTCCCCCACCTCTCTGGGCAGCCTGTGCCACTGCTCTGCCACCCTCACGGGAAAGAAGTCCCTCCTCATGTCGAGATGGAACTTTCTATGTTCAAGTTTGTTCCCGTTACCTTTTTTCCTATCACTGGGCACCACTGAAACAAGACTGTTCCCATCCCCCTGGCACCTGCCCTTTAAGTATTTATAAGCATTGATGAGATCCCCCCTCAGTCTTCTTTTCTCTAGACTAAAAAGCTCCAATTCCCTCAGCCTTTCCTTGTAAGAAAGATGCTCCAGTCCCCTCACCATCTTAGTAGCCCTTTGCTGGACCCTCTCCAGCAGTTCCCTGTCTTTCTTGAATCGGGGAGCCCAGAACTGGACACAGTACACCCAATGTGGCCTCCCCAGGGCAGAGTAGAGCGGTAGGATAACCTCCCTCGACCTGCTGGCCACACTCTTCTTGATTAAAGTACAAATTTTGCATATTCAGACTTTGCAAAGACTTTTGCTTCATGGTATGCCTGCATATGATTTTAATAGGGCCTGTAGCGATAGGACAAAGGGTAACGGTTTTAAATTACTACTAAAAGTGTGGATTCACACTAGATATAAGGAAGAAATGTTTTACAATGAAGGTTGTGAGCCCCTGGCGCAGGTTGCCTAGAGAAGCTGTGGCTGCCCTGTCCCTGGAGGTGTTCAAGGCCAGGCTGGATAGGGCTTGGAGCAACCTGGGCTGGGGGGAGGTGTCCCTGCCCATGGCGGGGGAGGTGTGGAACTAGATGATCTTGAAGGTCCCTTCCAACCCAAACCATTCTATGATTCTATGATTCCAGGGTGCTCCTGAAGTCACCGAAGTTTCCAGTGCACACATTAACACATGGTTAATTTTTGCTAGGATCGAATCCTAATCAAATATCATCACAGAATATACATTGCTAAAGTACTTATGAAAAATAGGAAGTCACAGCACCTAAATTAGGCTGAGCTGCTGATAACTGAAGAGTAATCAAAATAATTCATGAACCTTCAGTGTTTGTTACACATCTCTGGAGGTATTTACAAGCCCTTCCTCATCCCCATGCTATCCGAGCACTGAGAGAAGAGAAAATAGAGATATCAACCTAACATCACTAATAAAACCAGTAGTGTCATCTCCAATCTATCTGGAAACGAACACGGCCATGCAAAACAGCTTTGTGCCAGCTGGTTAAATGAGAAGAGGTGAGCACATGCCTGAGGCTACAGCCTGCCCTGGTTTACACACCCTGCTCCTTCCCTGTGGCAGCCTGGAGGGATCTCTCCATCCCTGCGGCCGCCCAGAGGCAGCTGTCTTACCCCACCAAACGGCAGAGCGGCGGCGGCCGACTGCACTGCCTTGTTCAGGTGGGGAAACTGCTGCCAGCTCGAAAAGGTAAGGGGGCTGAAAGTACATCTTTAGGCCTTAGCAATGGCCAACGGCAAAAGGATGCTCTTCTGAGGTGTAACCACACAGGAGAGCCCATCACGAGCACCTTGGTTGCGCCTCCTTGCCTCGTGTCTTGTCAGATGAGGAAAAGCCATCCTATACTCACAGGAGAAACCTGAGGCTGAAGGCTGCACTCGCAGCCGAGAGAACATTATCACTTAGAGAGGCACAGTGCATCCCAGGGATCTCTATCTGCATCCAAGACTATTCAAGCCTGCAAAACAAATTCAATTAATTCTCTAACCCACAGCAAAGCAGAGATAAGGTAGTCTCAGTGTTTCAGATGGGAACCCCAAGGTAGATGAGTTTTTTGAGGCCATTTCAACGGCAGGCTCAGCGCTCAGGAGTGCCCTGCACCCATGCGGGGGCACAGCCACTCTGGAAAACACTATTCCCCACCATCTTCCTGGTGAAACCAACATCTTTGACCAGCATTACGTCATTAATCTACTGCACAGGAGCAAAATAATATTGCAACTCACTTATCTGATTTTCTTCTTGTCACTTTAAATGAGCATAAAACTATCCAGAAACTGTCATCATTTACATCAATAAAGTGATTGCTCTAAAGCAGTGTAGGTATGATACTTATTTTTGGAAGAGTGCTTCAGAATCAGCCATTAAGTCTTTCAAATACACATATATTTTGATATACTGAATATAAAATGCTACTTATACAATCCCAAGATCCCGCTCCGCCCTATACATGTGTGCATAAGTACATATGTATGTTTATACGTGCTAGCTCCAACTGGAAACTCCCACACTGAAAATACCAGTTAGAAATATTACAAGCAAATACCTGGGTTGAATGCAAACACCGGAAGACAAATCCTTAAATCCACCATTTGTTGTCGTCATGCTATTGGAAAGCATTGAAAAGAGTGCACAGTGCCCCACACGTGGAACATTTGAGTAAAGGACCCGTTTGCAGCACCTCTCCTTTCTGCCCTCATATATTTACAGGCTTACAGCCAATGAAGTGTGAAGCTGTTAGAAACGGCAAAGGATATGAGCTGAAAATTTCCCTGGATTCCATACTTCGGGTAATATCTACTTTTCACTTGCTGCATAGAGAAACTGTAACAACATCAAATGGAAGCAGATGTACTAGGCACCAAGCACACCACGAAAGCAGGGTGCAGTGGCTCCTTGCGTCTCTACAAGGGGTGAAAATGCTAATTCAGACTCAATTTTGTTAGCGCAGTAGCTCCTTGAACAAAAACAACTCTTTGGAGCTTGCAAATGCCATGCTGAATTTGCACTTTCACAGATCTGAAAATAATTAACATTTAATTAATAATTAGGGTTTTTTTCAACGTTGGAAAAGAAGCATAAAATCTGGCTGCTTATGGACATCCCCTCGCACAGAGTGTGAGAAACTTCTTCCACTGAGGAAGGCAGCCTCAGAATCAGAGAATTTTAATCAGAGAATTATAGAATTACAGAATGGTTTGGGTTGGAAGGGACCTTAAAGACCATCTCATTCCCCCCCCCCGCCATGGGCAGGGACACCTCCCACCAGACCAGGTTGCTCCAAGCCCTGTCCAACCTGGCCTTGAACACCTCCAGGGATGGGGCAGCCACAGCTTCTCGGGGCAACCTGCGCCAGGGGCTCACCGCCCTCACAGGTAAGAATTTCTTCCTAACATCTCACCTAAATCTCCCCTCTTCCAACTTGAAGCTGTTCCCCCTCGTCCTATCACTACATGCCCCTGTAAAAAGTCCCTCCCCAGCTCTCCTGTAGCACCTTGAGGTACTGGAAAGCTGCTATAAGGTCTCCCTGGAGCCTTCTCTTCTCCAGGCTGAATAACCCCAACTATCTCAGCCTGTCCTCAAAGCAGAGGTGCTCCAGCCCTCAGAGCAGCTCTGTGGCCTCCTCTGGACCTGAGAATGAAAAAAATGTTACATTTGCTGTGCTGATCAGGTATGGCACGCAAGGCATTTGTCTGGGTGCTGCCATTTAGTTGTAACTGTGTATTCAAGAATCCAAGTGGTTGATGTGTTTTTAAGAATTTATTATTCTTTCAAGTATTTAAGAAAGTTTAATGACTTTTATCAAGGTTAAATTTGCACCAAAATGCACTAGTTTTTACTAAGCATCTCTCATTCCCTGTTAAAAGCTGCAGCCAGCTCCTCAGGCAGCAGAACGAACACGCGCTTTGATTCAAGAGGATGAACCATATCTTGTATGACAGTTGGAAACTGCCACAGCAAGACACTTTGAAACACAAGTTGAACTTTTCTTTTTTCTGAAGATGGAAGAACAAACAATGCTTACGTACACAAAACCCAGTAAATATATTATGCAAATATTTTTCAGACAGAGAAAAAGAAAAAAATAGCTCATGATAGGCATGATGAGCAGCACATTTCAACCAGAATTAGTTTCTAACAACCTCAATAAACTATTTTTATTTCCAAATATTTCTCCTCTGCTCCGAGTGCTCATACAGATCGTTTCAGCAATTTCTCATTCCTATAAAGGAACAACAAGGTCTAACGTAAAAGTCACGTTAACTTTCATCTGTCCTTTGTTCTGGCTAGTGCTACAATACTGCCTGCAAGCTAAGATAAGGGGTACAGAATCTCAAACCTTGGGCCAAAAGCCACTTCATGAGCCAGGAAGGGCTCCACTCTCTGGCTCATGGACTGGGTCCAGTCCTGTTCAATATATTCATCACTGATCTGGATGAAGGGATAGAGTGTACCATCAGCAAGTTTGCTGATGACACAAAACCAGGAGGGGTGGCTGACACACCAGACGGCTGTGCCACCATACAGCGTGACCTGGACAGGCTGGAGAGTTGAGTGGAGAGGAAGCTAAAGAAGTTCAACAAGGGCAAGTGTAGGGTACTGCACCTGGGGAGGAATAACCCCCTGCACCAGTACAGGTTAGGGGCTGACCTGCTGGACAGCAGCTCTGTGGAAAGGGACCTGGGAGTCCTGGNNCTCTGACCTGGAGAGGCCGCATCTGGAGTACTGTGTCCAGTTCTGGGCTCCCCGATTCAAGAAGGACAGGGAACTGCTGGAGAGGGTCCAGCAAAGGGCTACAAAGACGGTGAGGGAACTGGAGCATCTTTCTTACAAGGAAAGGCTGAGGGAATTGGGGCTTTTTAGTCTGGAGAAAGGAAGACTGAGGGGGGATCTCATCAATACCTATAAATACTTAAAGGGCAGGTGCCAGGGGGATGGGAACAGTCTTTTTTCAGTGGTGCCCAGTGACAGGAAAAGAGGTAATAGGCACAAACTTGAACACAGGGAGTTCCATCTCAACATGAGGAGGGACTTCTTTCCTTTGAGGGTGTTAGAGCACTGGCATAGGCTGCCCAGAGAGGTGGGGGAGTCTCCCACTCTGGAGACATTCCAAACCTGCCTGGACGCCGTCCTGTGCCACTGCTGTAGATGACCCTCCTCTGGCAGGGGGTGATCTCCAGAGGTCCCTTCCAACCCCCACCATTCTGTGCTTCTGTGAATCACATAAATAACTAAGTTTTGTGGCTGTTGCTTGTTGGTTTCATTTTATGCAGGCTGAGTGTTAGGTAAAAGAAATAACTGGGCTGGAACATCCACTGTCCTCATCTACTAGAGCAAACTCTAACCACCAAAGAACTGTGTCGAGTATATGCCTGAGCTAAGTATTTTTCCAGACATCCAAACACAGGGAGTTCAGAGGAGGGCTGTGACTCTGTAAACTACATGGAAAAAGGTAAGGGAATTTCTAGAAATTTTGAAGTGAAGGAAAAAGCCTCTTTGCTCTATTCCCTTTCCTCCTTCCTTCCCCCAAACCAAACCTCTACAACATCTTTTAAGCCAGGTGAACATACACTCTATATTCATCATTAACAGCCATGAAATCCCCACATCAAACAATCCAACAACTGTGTAACTACAATCTATAGTTGAAAGTCAATGTACTGCTTTTTATAACCCCATTCTCCAGAACTCCACAAACTGCACAGCTATCAACATTTTCTTTTGTTACCAACAAAATCAGCAGAAAATTTGACTTTAAAATACTTAACTCTGAAAAGCGGCGTTAAGTAAGATCATTAAACAACACATATCTGTAAATCCTTAATCTCAGTTGGCACCAGAATGAATACAGTGATTTCTACAATTAACCTGTGCATCTAGGAATTTCTAATGTGCCATCAAATCACATGAAAATCACCATCCATACCTGGAAGATGGCCTCAAGAAACAAACCGCAGGTGCCCAACAACATCTGATAGCTGCAGGCATGTGGAGCTGGAGAGCAGTGGGAGCAGGGAGCAGCACGGCGCCATGATGGGCAGACATGCTTCTCTCTGACCTGGGACCATGGCCAGAACTGTCCCAGATGTGACAGTGCCAAGTTGTTCAATATTTGGCCCAGAAGGAGCACAACAACTAGAGTGCCTCTCATTGGAACTCCTGGTGGACCTGCTCCACCATTCATTTTCAATGATGGAAAGCACCACAAGATGCAGTACTGCCACCAGCCCAAAGTAGTAATAAACCTCCCTTCCCCAAATCCTGAAAATGTCAGTAGCAGCTATGGTGCTACAGCATCTTAGGAGCTAGAGCTCTTCATAGGAAGGGGAAATTGAACCTGGATCTCCCACTCCAGACTGATGAGACTCCAAATCACTTCATATACTGGAAACTTCCTGAACTACCAGATCAGAAACCCTTCCAAGCAGATGAACCACTCTCAGTTATGCTGTGATGGAGAAGAGGACTGTGTAAATCCAAGTTTAGGGCACTCTTGGCTGGCAGAGACAGGAGGGGCTGGGATGACCCTGCTCAGGTCTTTGAAAGAAAAGTTATTACACCAATGAAGGACCCCATCAAGCAAGTCTCAAACCCAGAACTAACCAGGTTGCCGTTGGCAAGATGACATGGGGTCAGTAGACCTCTCCAGAGTGACCGGGCCTTCAGCGGTCGGGAATACAAAGCTATTTCTTGCAGGCAAGAAGGTGTAGAGTCTTCGATACACATATGCCAGACATGGTTTCCAAAAAGACTTCAGACTTGACTGATTTATATTGTGTGCCATATACTGACCTCTTGGGAACATCCGAGTTGAGCCTGGTACAAATCCAGCAGGTAATGGGAAAAGTGATTTCTGTATGAATTCCACAGAGGGGTTTGCATTCACAGTCAATCCCCATAAAAGAGTGGTTTGGATTATCCTCACGTGTAGGTTCTTTGACCATAATTTCCAGTCATTCCCCTATATAATGTCAAGTATATTGAAACATGCAATGGAGTCTGACTCCGGCTTTTCACTGTATTATCAGTTATGTTCGAGGCGTCATTGAAACATTTCCACAGGGTTAGGTACAGCAAATAAAAGAGACAAAAGGTTAACCAGCAAAACGTGGGAGATGGTGCTGCAGACATTCTAACCACAGCTGCTTCCCAGCAGAGATTTCAGAACATAATCAACACATGGGGCTACAAAATGGCAGCAAATGTGCAAATAAATGTGTAACTGCACTTTGAGATTCAGGAAAGTGCCAGTCTTTCTCCAAAGAGGCCCCAAAGAACTATGATGTGATCAAATAAACAAAGATGAAACAATTTTTGCCCTCAAACTCCTCACAAGACTGTCTTTGCCCTCCCTCATTAATTACATTTCAAAGTAATAAAATGCATTTCAGTATCTCAACTAAAGTCTATTTGCATTCCATTAGGTTAAGTCGTATCTTCCCACCCCCATCCCGATCAACCCAAAATGCTCCTTTAATGCATCAAAATGTTCCTATCTCATCAATGCCCATTTCATGACATATGAACTGCATCAAACACCATAACTGAATCCATTAGATGCTGCACTGTTTGAAGGCTTTGCCATAATAACTATTGGCCACTGGCCGCTTCCCAAGCAGGACATTGGGGAATGCTCGGCTTTGTGTTTGCCGATGTTTGTGCCTGTGTGCAGCCTGCAGCAACAGCAATATTAAGTAGCAGAACTGTGCAAATTACTGATTTTAACCCTGACTGAGCAGTTGGATGCCACATGAGGTCCAGCCTCTGTGCACTCACCAGAAGTGGCCTCAACTAATTTTGATTGCTCCCCTTCACGTTTTGTTGAGGCTTGTGAGCGACTTTGTTTTAAGCTGTTCTCAGTGAAAAAGATGAGAACCTCACCTGCCAAGCAGATGTAAAGAACTGCATGTGTCTTAGAGCATCACAGGTACATTTTGGAGGTTTGGTGAACTCAGCATCCAGCATGCCACTTGTTTCTGAGTGCCAACACCTTCACCTCCCAATACAGATCACTTCCAGGATCCTACAACTCTGCTGGGGGTTCTGCATTCCAACCGCCTCCCCTGAGTCGGGCACAGCAGCAATCCTTTCCTAGTGCTCAGATGTTACTGACCTGTTGACATTTCCTTCTCACATACATGAAAAAGAGTTTGGGCTAATGTTCTGGTTTGAGGAAAAAATCTTGACTTTATTTTTACAGCCAATGGCCTGCAGAGAAACAGCAAGGAAAAGACCAAAGATCTGATCCAAAGTTCACCACCGTGAATGATGGTCTTTCCATGATTTCTCTGTGCTTTGCATTAAGTCCTTTGCCATGACTTCTGTTTCACATCAAAGGAAAAAAAAGCAGAAGCAGCGTCATGGGAACAGCTTGCTTGGAAAGTGAGCTGCAAAACCCAGCTTCATTCTCTAGAAACTTCAGTCTGTGAATCCAAACACAGTCTGCTTGCTTTAATAGACTGAGAAGCAACTCTCTACATTACCGCTGTGATCTTTGTACCACAAGATGATTACTGGGATGATTCGTTGGTTCTTGAGAGAAAGATATAAGGCAGGCGGCGGGTAAAGAAAGTCAACTCTTATCACCACCTCTTGCTTCAATCGCACCAGGTCTCTCATCTCCTTAGAGCCTCACAGATGGGAAAGGCAATCCTGCTTTCACACAACTGCAGTTCTACAGATTCACAGCCTTACAACAAAGATTTTAGATAGTCCCTAAAAGACTTGTTTAGTGTATTCATAAACATAAACCTCCTTCCTAATCTGTCAAGACATCTTGAGAAGCCAACTTTTCTCACCGCGAGCTGCTGCTTGTACTTGCAGTCTTTGCAAGTTCCCAGGTTTTGCAGAGGAAAACAAAAACTCAACTTCCTTCCCCTTAAGGAGCAACTCACTGATTTTGCTTGCAGCTGTGGAGGTGTCAGACAAAGCTCACCTGTGCCTCTCCAGGTTTAAGGCACCACCTTTGTAATACAGAATTTCAGCAATAAATAAATATAGCAGTCAGTTAAATACACAAGTTCAACATACAGAATGGATATATTTAACTTATGTGTTGTAAGCACCTGCATCTGGTTTGGTGGATTCCATGACTAACACATGATCTTTAGTAAATCATAAGTATCCAATCACTGAGAAATAAGGGAAAAAAAAAAAAATTACTCAGTTCACTGTCCTTAAAGGCACACAAAAACGTATAGTAGTCCACCAAGTGATGTTTTACTGCAGGAATTTTGAATTATTTATGTTCCCCTGAAACAATCTGCTTCAAACCTCAAACAGCAGAGAAAAAGGCACATTTCAACTTGTGTCATTACTCTGATGCATCATTTCTGTGACCTGAGCTTTGCTGTAGTACAACGAAACACGTAACTAACAGCAAAGCAATCACAAACTTGGACGAATATGCAGATCTTCTCTGTTATGTGAAAAAAGATCCACGTTTAAGTTGGGGGATTACGGACCTCCAGCTGACTAGGAGTCTGTAACGCTGCTTTCCTATGAGATAGGGACCATCCTACCACGTTCCCTTGCAAGACAGGCAAATGACAAAACGGATATTGATACCTCTTGATGCTTTCTTAGACACCTGTTTGTCAAAGCTACCATCCAACATCGACACAACGGGGCCGTTTCAGATTTGTTTGGCTGAATGATTGAATGAATGAATGTATGAAAGAAAGGAACCTGTTCCAGTACCACGCGCTGGAAACTGCAGTGCAGTCCGTATTGTCTGGTGTATTTATTTTTACATGAAAGCCCGGCATAAGTAGATCTCTGTACTAAATAAAAAGTCAGTCCCACTGAAGAAAGACTCATGGAAAAACTTCTTTGATTTTTCTTTCTTCGTTAACATGTCTACCTCTATCAAATCAATAGAAGCAAAAAGAAGTTCCTATCATAAGCTCCACAGAAACATAAAGTCTTTGTTTATTTTGGCCATGGGCAACAAAGCTGCATTGTCTTCAGCATTCTACAGGATGTTGCCTTAAACTATATTATCACACAGTTAAGCTGAGTAGTGACAATTTAACAACTGTCCAAGATATCTTTCTCGCTGGTGAATATCACAGGGTAGTCTGTTAAACTTCATTCGGTTACATTAAAACACGTTTTGACATTATTTTGTGTATAAGGAAAGCTGAAAGCTCAAATTTGCTTTTGCCAACCAACAAAACACTTGAAAGGAAAATAACAGAATCATTCAGTGTTACAGACTTCTACCTAATTCTAACACAGGAGAGCAAAACCACACTCCACGTAACAAAGTCTGCAGATATCAGCTCTCCATAATGAACATTTATCTGGTCTGTGACATCTGTACAGTCTGCACATCAGTTCTGGACACAGACAAACCTACTCTACCACGTCCTGTAGATAACCATTTCTGTTCCTTTCTGATGAATGACTATCATCCATCATACACAGCACTGTTATGGACATGCAACCACCTATGGAAAATTTCAGTACCAAATAGGAGACTGCATTTTCAAACGGAACGCTTTTTAAGGCCACGCTATTCTGCTGTGAACATCACGGCCACATCGACATCTGATGCAAAGTAATGTCTCAGCTCAGCCTCAAGTCCAAATGTACCTAAGATCCAACCCGGACACGTGCTCCAGGCTATACTTCAGTGAAGCACCCTGAAGCCAGGTCAGGAGTAGAAAACTTTACTCTAGTGAAACTGGATCTCCTGATGTGTTGGTGGTTTTGAGTCTGGAGCATGGTGTTACTCTTGGACAATGAAGAATAAGAAGCTTTGCTAACAGGATGCAGTTGTTGAAATGGTAAGTTTGTTACATAAAACCCTTGTGTTCAGCTGGTGCTTTAAGAAGTCAATTTTCCAAGCAATAAAGGAAATAAGATTAATGGATTTCGGGGAAAAATATAAACAGGTGTAAAAAAAAAAAAAAAGCATGTCCAAATTCAGTGTTTCTTAAAGAAGATGCCTTTAAGAAAGGCTAAAATATATGGCTAGAGGCTCATACATCTGCTGGCAGCTAAAATAAAGGATAGAGATGAGAAAAGCTGCAGTTCCCAGTTCCACCTGCAGTTCCTCATTGTCAATGTGCACTGAGCACTTCTAATTAGACAGCACACTGAGCTGCTTAAGAAGCAGCCTTGGGTGCCTGAGCTCTTCCCTCTGGATATGCCAAGATTTCTGCATATTTCCTCCTTCCACTGTGCACCTTTGATTTTTTTTTTTTTTGTGTGCTATTCTAACACTCAGCTGCTATAATCACAGTTTTGTGTTGTTTTTTTTGTTTGTTTGTTTTTTTTAACAAAGAGTGATTGTGAGGCAACGAGACACCTCTTTCCATCCAGCTTTTGCTTTTTGTCTCTGAGCAATCTTGAAAACCGTCCTGTGCCACAGATCACAAGAAGCCATCCTCTCCCTGGGCTGTGTAAACTGGGTCTCAAATAGTAAGTCATGGTCGATGTGGCCTGGCAGGGTCTGCAAGATCCACCACACAGACCAAATCAGTGCACATTTCAATGTTTTCTAGTAAGAACAGTCACCCTCCCTGGTCATTCCTGAAACCAAAGCAACAAACCCCCTTGAAAACCAAGATTGTGGAAATCTGCCAACATGTGCTTTGTCTTCCAGCCAGTTCATAGGACTTAGAAACTCCCAGAATGACAACCTTGTGTCCAGCCATGGGCTTCACCTTTTTCTCTTACAGAAATCCCAAACTGGATGAAAGGGAAGTGGATGGGATAGATCACTCAACATCTTTTGCACAGCACCAGCCCACAGCATTTTTTTAAATTAAAAACTCAAAGTCTTGCCATCTTGCCCACACAGTACTCTCTTATTCAGATTCATTCTTGGCTGATGGGGGACCACCAGGTCTGCCGAGGTCAGCATCATATTGTTGTTTTATTTCTCCTCTAGCAGGGAAAGCTCTCTTACTTTATGGCTCACCTCTATCACCCCATAGCTGCTTGGTCCGCTGCTGAGCTATGGAAACTTTCTTATTCTGAAAGGAGGTCTGCACATTTTGCTTGGAATTAAAAAGGTCAGTTTAACGTCAAATAAAATCACCCGTAAGCTCTGCACAATGCTAGCTTCACCTGCATTAGCGGCAAATAATGCTATTAGATGTTTTCACATAAGAGAAATGTCTCCAGCAGAAAATAAGCCTGATGAGCGAGCAGGAAGGCTGCAGCCTGTTTGGGTTACAAGGAGAACATTAAAAAATAGTGTAACTACATAAACACCGAGCTTTTAGGGAGAAGGCACCAACATTGACCACTCTCAAAATTCAGATTTCTTAAATAAGGTATTTAGGACACTGCAAGATAACTGTGACAAAATTATGCTGCCTGAATGTTCCCTACAGTCACCTTTCTATCCAAAGACAGACTTGAAGTAAAGTCTTGCTAAAAAAAGACACATACTCTCAGCATTTTACCAACAGTTCATTTTGCTTCTGTCAACATGGTTTTAGCTTTAAGTTTTTTAAAACCTTAACTTTCAGTAGCTATCAGAACAATTAAGTTGTCAAGCATCTTCTACCAGAGCATCTCCAAACTTTTTAATATCAAGTAATTATTTGGCACTTACAAGACCAGATGCATTCACATTTTCAATTTAAATGCAAATACTGTGGAGAGATTTCAGGTTTTGTCTCTATTTTTATAAATGCTTCTAATTTTTAAAAGAAAAGGATTTATTATTCTGGAGATGTCATGTGGCAGGTGTCTAGTTTTCCGTGTGCTCTAGTTAATTAGCTCCTATTTCTTTCTCTGCTTTGCTTTTGAAGGAAGGGGAGGTGTATACTTCTTTGTAATGAAGAAAATTTCAGTTTACAAGTTACTCAGTATATGATTCATTAAACAGATGAAGCCGAGATCAAAGTATGCGAAACACAGCATGGTTTCTCTTTTAACTGCTTTTAGAAGTAAATATTCAAGAGAAATAAGCATCATCAGAAGAGCAAAGACATACAGGTTCATAGAAATATTCAGGTGGGGAGGGAGCTCAGGTTTCCAGACCAATCTCCTGCCCAAAGCAGGGCCAGACGTGAGCTCAGACCAGGTTGGTCAGGGCTTGAAAACCTCCAGGGATGGAGACCACGCAACCTTCTGCCTGCGGTTCCCTGCTTGTGGAAACCAGGAGAACAGGCACACCACTGTAAAGCTGATGTGGGGACAGAAACTGCAGTGACCTACCAGGGACCACCCCATCTGCCTGGTAGAAGGCTGCTTTCATCTCGGCTTTTACGCAGATGCAGATAATGATTCAATCACATCAAGGTGGGTACGTGAGGGTTCAAAGGCTCATCAATAAGCAGTGGTGACAAATGGGCAGCTGGCATTTAGTACTTTTTGAAACTCCAAGCAGAAGAAAGGGTAAAAAAAAAAACCCAAACATTTCCTGTCCTACAAAATCCCACAGTATTACAGCTTGCCAAGAGAACGCACTGTGTGCGATCCCAGCCAGACCTGTGGGCTCAGGGCTGCCCCATCCCACAGACTGCCATCTCACAGGCAAACGGGCACTTCCCAAGTCTCCTTTCAAGCCAGACAAGAATTGGGATATAAATTAAACAATTCAGAGAAGCTGACACAATCCCCAGTGGGCTGTGCACTTGCCAAACAAATTATAAATCCTCTGAACATTACAGCTGGGCGTTTTCCAGAGCCAATGCCTTTATAAAGTTCAATTCTTGTGCCAAAGCTGTAAAAAAAATATAAAAGATAGCCTTGCTGAGTTTTGTTGGATGGCCAGAAGTAATATATTGCAAATCTTCACTCTTCCCTTTGCCCACACATGCAAATGAAACTCAGTGCACAGTACTTGTCTTTCTTCCAAAACATAGAGCAACCCCCCAGTTTCCTAAGGCTTCCACACTGGATTGTCCCCATCTCCTGCTTCTTGTGTGGCTCAAGAGCTATATAGGACCGCAGGATTTCGTTAGAGCCTGGATTTGTTCCAACACGGAATGCACTTCCCTTCAACACTTTGTTTTCATTCTACAGTTCAATGCCTCAAAAATTAATTTGGACCCTACAAAACTTTCCAAAATGATTTATCAGACTGGGCAGAGACCTACCAATCTCATTCACAGTTGCCTGATGCAATACAAGTAAGTACCTTAAAACACATTTCAAGGTCAACAAAGTATCCTGGTAACATCAGAACAAACTGTTGTGCACTGTTCTTTCTCCTCTCTTTTCTTCCTCTCCCTTCAGGATGAGACAAAACTCTGAAAAACTCATTTTTTTCTGCCAAAATGATAATGTTGTTAAGACTACATAGACCTCATCATGTATTAACCAGCCGAGATCTAATAGAATATTAAACTATGACACCACACCTTGCCAAAATAATTTATCATGCATTACTAGTTAATAATTTCATTAGTAGTTAATAACTGCTTGCCAACCAGTGAGGATAACTTTTTTCCTTGCCCGCAGTGAAGAAAGAATGTGGCTTCCCAAAGCAGCCACAAGTGTCAGAAGGAGAGAGATCAAATTAATATTACCTCTTGAATCCCTTCCGATATATCTTCATAGATATGTGGCACCCGACAGGCACCACAGGGTGTTTTGCAGAGGAGCAAACTTATTTAAAAATAAAATTTCTCTACACAAAAATTCTGGGAAGTCCTAATGAAAGGGCATAAGAACCAATAAACCATCTACATTTTTATACAGAACCATTTCATGAACTCCTCCGCAATACACCCCAGCCCGGGAGAGAGCGCACATGCCTGAGTCTGCTATGGCAGATGATAAAAATAAATGGACTTACTAAACTCAGAAACTCAACTTTTTTACGTATTCATTCTCAGAGCTGTAAACTTTTAGGATAGCACACAGGTAACTTATGACTGTAGCAACACGCTGGATGTGCTGTAAGATCAGGCTTTCTAGGCTAAAACCACGTCTCATGGAAATCCCATTCACAGGGTGCATCTCTTGGTTGACGAATCAGAATAGGCTGGCTATTTTTGGGGGGGACTAAACTGCATTCATGCTTAAAAAGCCTGAAGAGGTCCCAGGGAGATGTCTGCAGCGGTGCTGGCTCCCATGGGTGAGGCGGGAGGGCTGGTGTGGGGTGGGAGAGCAGGCTGGTGCCCAGCCTCCAATTTACAGAGCCATTTGTCATCCTCATCCAGTGTAGGGGTCTCTCCTGCAGCCCATTTGCAAACATTTTTGAAAGGTCCATTTAAACCCCACACCGGAGGAAGACACTTTGCCTTGTAGACACAGCAGAAACTAAGCAAGGTGGCGTGTGCTGATAAAACTAAGAGTTAAGTAAATTGATTAAGAGTCTGATAAAAAATATACATTGGTACAATGCAAGAGGGAGGACAGGGAAGAGCCCCCGGCAGGGTGACGGTGCCCAAGTGCCCAGCCCAAAGCCCAGCCCTCCGTCCTGGCACAGCGTTCCCAGAGCTTGCCTGAAGCCACCTCACAGCAGAGCGGGCCTCAAGGGATGGCAAACCCACCACAGGCACGTAATGACGGCAATGAGAGAGGATCTCAACGTCAGAGCAGTGAGATACGGGAAGAGACTCCTAGGAAGAGCTGGGAGGGTGCTGGAAGAAAGCTATCAAAATTGTAGGTGGAGTTGGTCACATTACAGAAAAAAAAAGATTATACAAGGGATGAGGTAAGACGAAATGGATGCCTGGGAAAAAGACAGCTGGGTTCCATGACCCAGGAGGGCCCTTCCAGCCCTGTTCCAGAATATGAATTTCAAAACCTTGGCACTTTCATGAAATCCTTCTTGCTTTCTGCTTTTCTTGTTAGCCTGCCCCAAGGGAAGCACAACCAACACTGGATACTGAAAGCCAGCCCTGGGGCTGGTGAATTTCCACCCAACTGAAGCATCCTGAGGAGCTCATCTCTGCCAGCCACCTGCGCCCGCAGCCATGCAGCACCACGCACAACGAAGCTCCACACGCCTGGCGCAGTCCCTCAGTAGGAAGTCAACGTTTGTCATCGCTGCTGCGTGGTGTGGTAACACCTGGTTTATGTGTATGGATATTTTCCAAGGCCTACGGCTTTCTCCAGCCATGAAATAAGCACTAGTATAATCAGCCCGCTGCGAGAACTTCCCAAAATACAGAGAGAGGGAAAAGGAGGAGGGGAAATAAAAAGGTCCTTCTGCTAATTGCACAGGAAACCCAACATTTTAGACTTGGCGTGCTGGAGCCACCATCCCCAAACGGCGCTCCCACCCTCACAGATGATGCCAGCTAACAATCACGCGTCTCAGATGGACATATCGCACGGCCGCCGGCTGGCATCCAGCAGCTGCACAACAGCCGGGGTGACCCACCGGGTGATGACTGTCACGGCTGACGCCAAAACCCTATTTCCACCTTTTGGATAAAGCTTGTGAGCCTTGCCTCTGTTCTGGCACCCGGCCTCAGCCCGTGGGGGCCCTGCTCACATTTCAATTAACGGCATTTGAGGATCTCCAAGGGGTGACAGCAGAGGTGCTGATGTGTAACCAGACAGACTTAGTTTTATCCTTCGTGCACCTGCCCTAAACCAACAAGGGAAATTCATGAGAAAAAGGTCTGGGATAAACAGAGCCATTGCAGGAAAGGAGAAGGGTAAGAAAGTGTGCTTATACCAGATTACGGGATTTTTATTTTTTTTAAAACCTATTACAAAAGCAACAAAAATTTCACAATCTGCATCTTTTTTCTTTTTTTTCTCCCCACCTTCTTTTTAGCAGTCACTACTACACAGTTCACATACAGGTTTTAAAGACATAATGGAATGGGTATTTCCAGCAATCTCAGCCTTAAAATGCATTTCCCCAGAGCGCTTTTTGTTCAGCAAAAGCTTTTGTGATAATATTGAGCACAGGTCATTTGAAATTATTATTTTATATTTAAACTGACAGGGAATCCCACCCCTTTGAAAAATTAACTCCAAGCACTATGTTTCAGCTTCACAGAAGAGAAAAGTCACACAGTCGGAGTCAATTTGCACTAAAAAAATGTTGCGGATACGATAGAAGAGACGAAGGGATTTTTTTAAAGAAGGTAATGGGAGAAGTTGCTGATGAGGTGACAAATCCAAATTGGTGCACACTGATACCCTTCTAAATCACATAATCATAGAAGGGTTAGAGTTAGAAGGGACCTTAAAGACCATCCAGTTCCACCGCCCCTGCCCTGGGCAGGGACACCTCCCCCCAGCCCAGGTTGCTCCAAGCCCTGTCCAACCTGGCCTTGAGCACCTCCAGGGATGGGGCAGCCACAGTTTCCCTGGGCAACCTGTGCCAGGGGCTCACCACCCTCACAGTCAAGAATTTCTTCCTAATATCTCGTCTAAATCTCTCTTCTTCTAGTTTGAAGCCATTCCCCCTCATCTTATAACTACATGCCCTTGTAAAAAGCCCCTCCCCAGCTCTCCTGTAGTCCCACTTTACGCACTGGAAGGGGCTCTAAGGTCTCCTCGGAGCTTTCTCTTCTCCAGGCTGAACACCCCCAACTCTCTCCGCCTGTCCTCCCAGCAGAGGGGCTCCAGCCCTCGCAGCATCTTCGTGGTCTCCTCTGGACCCACTCCAACAGGTCTATGTCCTTTTAAGTCATTTCAGTGCTACTTTAAGACCCATAAAACATTTCTCTGGCTCTACCTTTTTCCCAATCTGATGCACAAGTGCCTTTCAAAGATGCTACCCAGCATTTTTGCTCTCTTACTGGATGGAGGTCCTTTATCACCAAAAGCCTTTAATTCTTTATTGACATACTGGTAGCTACAGAGAGATTTTACTTTAATTTCTCCCTTTGCAGTGCCTTTGGAGTATTTGTTCTTCTGTGCTCTCATAATTCTGAGTACCCAGTTTGAGTCATGTTGAAAATGTATAATTTTCCAGGAGCCGTAGACATATGATTATCTTGAATCCTGCCTCTTTTGACATATCTGATTGTCGCCCCAAATCTGTATGGTATTATGATGATCACACTTTTATGTAGTATCTTAAGGATTACAAGGCAAATATTACCATTTTTCTAATGCCTTTTGCTTCACTCTCCAAATACACATTGAAGAGAGAATTTTAAAGGAGTAAAATAACCTCCTACAGCAAAGTCTAAAAGATCCTCAGGCTAGAAGAGTTTCCTGGGACGTGGGATAAGGTGGATGTTTGACCTCCCATGCCAGATGAAGGCAAGGAACTGAGCCTGGGGCCATATCATAGGTGAGGTCTCTAACTACCAAGCTCCTGGCAATAACGTGAAGTCCTCTCTGCATAGCTGTGCGTGCACAGGACATGAAGAAGTATCCATATCACCATGTGTGTTGGCCCAATGGCTGAGAGTAAGCAAGGCTTTGCATTTCATTTTAACACAAATGTATGTGTGTGTGTGTTTGCTTCTTACTTTAATTAACAAAATATCCATAGGAAGACTGGTTATCATTAATCTCTAGTTGTGACAACAGAGGTATAGAGAGACAAATTCACAATGAAAGGAAATTAACAGAAATATTATGGGCGGGAAAAAACTCTGAAAGAAGTGCAACAGATTTTCCCCATCATGGCCCTTATGACAAATGAATTCCATTGCATCAGAACAACTTTTTTGCCTCTCTAGCATGGAAAAGTCAGAAAACCAGAACATACTCCAAGCAAGCACAGCAAAAAATGCACGCATCAGGCAAGGAGGTTGTCAGGAACTTTCTTTATCCAGAGAGGGTGTGTTGGATTTGCCACTTCAGAAAGGTTTTTTTGTTGGTTGTGTTGTTGTTGTTATTTTGTTTTTTTTTTTTTAAGAGAAGGATAAAAACATTCAGTCTTACTAGAATGAGAGAAGTCAAGATTCCCTGAGAGCTTGCTCTGCTTTCTAACAGTTTTGTCTAGAAATACATTATGGGAAGCTATTCTAATCATCAGCCTGAGAGCAGGATGTGAAGACGCCACTGATGAGAACACCCACCAATACTCAAATGCTAGCAGACTTGCAATCATTTAAAGAACTCATTAATCCAAAGAAAATACTTTGAAAGAAACTTTCATAATTAGAACGGGTGAGCAGCCAGCTATGCTGAAATGAGAGCATTTCTTTTTTCTCTGCTTTGACCCAAGACACCTTGATGGATGACCATGTCTTTGATGGAGTGAAATATTTTGCAATAACTTTGGGTACAGTTAAGCTGATAACATCATTCTTTAAAACGTCTGTATTTCACAGACTTTCTCACAAAGAACTGGACAGGTAAACCGCTCATGGTCACTCACCTGCCTGTGGTGAGCTCCTGTTCAAAGCAAACAGAGGAAATTAAAGATATTGCATTATGTCTGTACCCCTTAAGGAACGACACTGTGGTACTTAAAACCATTTATCATCTCAGCAAAACTTTCATTAACATAACCCGACGGCCAAAAAAGAAAGGCACTAACTCAACAGCCCAACAGAACGGAGAAAAGGGAGCAGAGTTTGAAGCTTACAACTTGCTTAAGAAAGGGGTATCTCTAAAGGACGTTGTTTTATCTGAAACTGTTAATTTAACTGCATAAGGAGGTGGTGTTTGAGGTGTACGCTCTTCCCTGAGCAGCTGTGTGCAACGCCTGTTGTTTTGCAAGGGATCCATGTTCATCTGAACTGATGAGCCAGCACCCAGCTCCTTTTTCTTGGAAGGATTTACAGTTCCTTTTAAGTTATACAGGCCAAAAGAGAAAAAAAGATAAACCAACCCAAAGATGGTTATGACTAAATGGGTTCCTTGCTGTAATGGCAGTTAGTCTGTTTTTTTTTTTTATTTTAAGAACAAACAGCTTCTTCTGTGCCAATGCTCACTGGAAGGGGAGAAAATCAAGTAAGAGCGGAAAACCAGAGACCATATGAAATGCTTATATATGTTAGGAGGCTTCCAGATGAATGCTGGGAGCTAACAAATGGAAAGCGCTGCACTGAGACCTGCTATCCCACCACTCCTTTAGCAGCACATGGCAACTGCAGAAACCAGAGAGTTGGGGTTGTTCAGCCTGGAGAAGAGGAGACTCCAGGGACACTTCATAGCAGCTTTCCACTATCTGAAGGGGGCCTACAGGAGAGCTGGAGAGGGCCTTGTTACAAGGGCATGTAGTGACAGGACGAGGGGGAATGGCTGCAGACTCGAAGAGGGGAGATTTAGATGAGATATTAGGAAGAAATGTTTCACTCTGAGGGTGGTGAGGCACTGTCCCAGGTTGCCCTGAGAAGCTGTGGCTGCCCCATCCCTGGAGGTGTTCAAGGCCAGGTTGGACGGGGCTTGGAGCAACCTGGTCTGGTGGGAGGTGTCCCTGACTATGGCAGGGGGGGTGGAACTGGGTGATCTTGAAGGTCCCTTCCAACCCAAACCGTTCTATGATTCTACAATTCACAGCCTGCAGAAGCGGAAAACCCACATTACTAGTTATTTACACCCCGGGGAAGCAGAGAACACACATTACACAGCACTCCCCCACAGACACATTTTGCACCATCTCTCAGATGATACGTATTCCCCCAAGCCATCATATCTGGTCACCTTGCCATTTCACTATATTTATTCCCACTTTTAAAGGGTCTCAGAAAAGACCGACGGAGGAGCACAGAGCTGACCTGAACACACCTCAGTGTCAAGTCGGTGCCTCAATGCCTGAACCCGCTCTTTAAAAACAGCCTCACCTGTTGGTTCTATTGCTTATTGATCCATATATTTTCTGACTTTCAATAAAGATAAATCACCTTTCTTACTCATTTATTTACTTTCCTTTGTTTATTTTTGAACGATTCTCTCTGGGTTTAGATTATTCTATTATCGTCAAATGCATGGTGGTCATACGGCATCATTCACAATTGGGTTCCAAGACAGGTGTGGTGGGTAGTCACAGACTTGGGGAGTCAGCCACAAAGATAGGAAAATGCCCAGAAAAAGATCAAGAGCTGCTGAAGGTGAGGTAGCATCTATGGAATGAAGTGCATACAATAAAGGCACATTCAGATAAATGCGCAGTGAAATTTAGTGAATTTTAAAGAGAATAAATTTAATCTGATCTTTGAGACAACCTTACATTTCTTTCTGGGTAAAATTAGGGGATTATTGCCTAATCCTGGGATTGGTAGTCCACCTGACAGAAGTTGTGAACTCCATTTACCAAATGCTTTTCCTGCAAGGCTTAGGTGCTATTTCAAGTAAATACTCTTTTCTCCTCAACTGCTTTGTGAAAATCCTGATACACAGCAACAAAAAAAAGAGATGAAATAAAAAGAAGCAATGAGCTACTGGCTAAGAAATTTATACACAAAGTAAAATCAAAACTCTGATACGAATTTGTCTCATATTTCACTCATAAACTGAGCATGGCTTTTAGTAAAGATAAATCAACCAAGAATGGAATAAAGATTTTTTTCTAAAAGACATCCCTTCCCCTTTAAGAGAAAGAATAAGGGGAAATCATAGCAGGTAGCAATGCATTGGGGCTAGAAAGGGGCTATGCTTCATCTACTGAATGTGCTGTTCCTTGTTGCGGTCCATTCCTAGAATTAACAGGGCCACACAGCAGAGAGGAAAAAAGAAAAAAATTCACCTCAAATGCTTTAATGATATTTTGTTCAACATCTTGTAGCTCCTAGGCATCTCACAGGCACGGTCTTCTACAAATAAAAATCTGAGGGCATATTATTATTATGCTATGACTCATGAAATTTGTATCTGAAGGGAGCTAGGGACTTTGGATTTTCCTCTGGGCTCGACGGTGCTGTCTGCTGGGTCAATTAAAATATCGAGATTTCTTTTCACACGAAGCCTTTCCTCCTCCTTTGCTTATTTTGAGTGTGTTTCCGTCACATCTCCCCTTCACAACCTCATCACCATTGTAAATCACAGCAAATTAACGTCGATGCGATGTTCCTGAAGCAAGACTGCTTTTGTCTCTTGACAACAAAACCCCTAAACCAAATGTCAAAAATTCAAATGGAAATACAATATTACAAATAAATCTGTGGACATCTCTTCACAAACTCCTGTGGACCTAGGCTGATGCAATGCTCTCTCCCTGACCCCCAGGACAGAAATAGCTTCTAATTCCTTGTCCTGCTGAAGAGTATGATATGTTGGGCAATACGAAACGAACAGGGGTTATGGCTCTCATAAAATATTCACACCACTGGCTCTTTATACATCAGTTTCTCCTGAGTATGATTAATCACATGCTATTATTTAAAGTCCCTATATCGTGGGAGTTTATGTTTCACTACCATTCACAGGTTAGATTATAGAAAATTAGTTTCAGATGAACTGTTTGGTTCAGGTAGATTAAACCATTCTGATGACGCCTATCAGCCAATCGAACTCCTCCTTCAAACCAACTGGCCATGTCCCTGGGGTTATCCAGAAAGCGATAAACAACTGGGGAGAGTTTCTCTCCACCTGGCAGTAATTGTTCTGTAAGCACTCTTCTCTTACTTTTATCTAAGACAGACATTTATCCTGCTATTTAGTATAATTAAAGCATAGGTACTAATCTAAAGCTCCTACCCAGGGAGCAGTCGTCTGATGGCAGCAGATTCACAGCATGCACAACAGCCTTAATTTCAATAACATGTTCACCTGATGAGGAGGAAGAAAAGGGTGAAGTAGGTAATGACATCTCCAGGAGCTCAGGATTCATTCACTGCCAAGACAATGTGTGCAGGGCATCAGAATGGGCAATGCCCAGAAGACATGGTGTCCGCTGGTGGTCATCCATCTTCAGTTTGGATGGGAGAGCTGCTGCATCTTCACAATACAAAGGGGCACCACACAGCCCTTCCTCCAGCTAAGAGGCCTGAGCCCAGCGCAAGGGCCACTGGCTATTTGAAGCCACCACTAATTCATCTCATACATTATTCGAAATGACCAGAAATATGTTTGGAAACATAGGACACCACTATGTGAACATTGCTATCCTGTCATATTAGGATTCAGTTAATCTTCCAAGATAAAGTTCAATAGTTTGCCAGCTCAACTTACCTCTTACGATGATGTTGGTGGACTTTTTTGCAGGATTTCCCACATTGTTATTGGCGATGCAACTGTATGTGCCAGCATCTTCTGACGTGATGGCAGGTATCGTTAAAGTGCCGCCATTCAGGACCGTCTTCTCGGGCAGGATGCCGGCAGACCTCACCCACGTCAGGCTGGGCGTTGGCTCCCCTCCTGTCGTCACACAGACTAAGGTGATGGCTTCTCCTGGGTTCACCACTATCGGGTCATCCACAAGAAGCTTAATTGAAGGGGAGGCTGCAAAACACAAGAGGAAGACAAAGGTGTAGCGGTGCTACATATGTGGTAGTGCTCAGTCCTGACAACCACGCTCAAGCCAAGTGAGATCAGCAAAGGCAGGTCAGCTCCAGCACTCTTCACACGACTACGTGCACTCTGGGAAGGGTGCTCCCCATCCTGATGCTCCCCCTGACACCACATTTCTTATCCCACTCTGCACCCTGCTCAGTCGTCATCTTTCACCTTTCTGTCAAACTGCGGCTGAGGATATGGACAACCCTGCAGCTGTGCTTGGGAAGTACAATGTGAGGGACAGGTGCCAGCACACTGGATTTTAAATACGGGAAGAAAGGAATTAGTAACAATCTTCTTATTTGGCATGGAAAGCATGTTGTTCTTTTCAAGACAGATCCTACCCATTGAAAACCAGCCCTCAATCCGCCCTCCTCCCCGCTGCACTCCTTGGGACTTGGCTGCCAACTGAGATGAATTTGTAGAGTTTGAGTTGCGTCTGTTGGATCAGGAAGAGTCATCTCCCTTGGGACAACAATCTCCTTGCACACAGAGAAAATGAAGAATCCAGCACGGGTGTTTTTTTCCCCTGCATGGGCTGTACAAGCTGCAGCAGACAGCACAGTCATGGCTCCGTCTCCTCACAGACACAAGGGAGAGGTGCAGACTCGGTTCCCTACTAATTTCCATCCAATATCTTATGACCAGCTGCAGGGCCTTTCTTTGGGCAGGACCACCAAACCAGCTGAATGACACTGCAGCACAGGCTAATGGAAAGATGCTCCTCCTCTCTGAAACGAGAAGCAAGTGATTAAATTTCATTCTCTCTTCCTGCCTCTTCGTTTCCATGAAATATTTGCACATAATATGAGTGGAGCAACAGAAATGCTCAGTAGGAAGGGACAGGGCAGGGCAATTCATTTTCGATGCTGGAATTTAAAGTCACAATCTGAGCTGTGCCATCCCCTGTCAGTTGCGTTGAGGGATCCACCCTTGCTGGATTCAGATTTTGCTAGAAGGCATGCCCTCAACCGCATAAGCGATGAGCCAATATATGAACACATGCTGCTAGTACAGACAAAGCAGCAATACTAAATAAACACACGCATAAAGGTGAAGGATTGAAATTCTGAGCAAAGAATACCAGAAAATGTGACAATGAGAAATTAGAGGAAATAAAAATGTTACATCCAAAAATCATATCACTATCCTCATTATTACAGAGATACATTCTTGTGTGCTCTGCTTTATATTTGATCCTTATTTCAACAGTAAAGGAATACACACTCATCACTGCAGGCAAATACAAGAGTCAACTATAAAACAAGAGTTTTCTTTATTTGGAGTTCACCCAAGAGGAATTAGCTTTCTCAGCATTCAGAAGCTGGAGCACGCAAATGGGAAACACTTCTTTTATACCTTGTCCTGGCACAGAGAGAACAGGCAACCTCCAGCCGGGGAAACACTTCAGGAGAGCAGGAGAGCAGAGGTTTACACGCACAGCCCCCTCTTCCAGCTCCTCCCGGCTTGGGACCCTGCAGATACTTCTCAGCACAAATTCCTGTGTTCCTGTAACCAATTTAAAGGTGAAGCAACTGGGTGCATGGCTAAAAATACAGACAGAAAACAAGTCGGGGCTGTCCACTAACTGTGTCAGTGTCTCTTTGCTCGCATCCTCTGACCTCATATTCTTCCCCCAGTTGATGCATCCATCAGCTGATGGGCCCCTGTTTCGGGATTCGAAGTATGAAACTGGGCAGTACGTCATGTTTCATGCTTAAGTAGATTTTACTGGGGCGAAGGCAGCAGAAGTGGAGATCCAGACACCTGCTGTGCAACTAGACCTGAGCTCCAGACCTCTAGGGTCATCACCAACCAGGGGGTAGCATTCAGCTGGCCCTTCTTTCTCTCTCCCTCCCTCCTTCGTGACTTTAATGATTTTTCCTGAACAACTCTGGCAAGGAGCTGCTCTCTGCTCTCACTGAACATCAAGTCGTGAGACAGGGAACAAGAGAACCACAAATAATGTTTCAAAACTTAGAACAAAAGATGAAAGCTCCAACAATGTCAACCCAGCCTGGTGGTGCTGTTTACCGTAATGGCCTCATAATCCTCCAGATGAAAGGGGGGCCTTTGCCATCCTTCAGGTAGAGATACAAATATAGCAGCTGATGTGATAAAAATGCTGTGATACATCCCTTTCATCACAGCACTCAAAACAGCAAGTACATGAAAATTATGGTTTGCGTACAGCAATTTCTCTTTGCTTACACCACACATTTCACTTAACTACAACCTATTCTACTAGACAAACACAAACAAAAATTCAGCAATACGCTCAACTATTACCGTTACAAGCCTGATTTAAACCAAAGAATTTTAAGAAATTCAGAAGGGATGTTAAAGTTTCCAGCAAATGAAACTCAGTGTAGCATACAAAGGGTCAAATACCTATTACGAATAGAATATGAATCCACAGCAACAACGGGACTTTATTTTGATGTTTCTCTGCTTGAAACCCTATACATAATCTGCAACGTAACGCAAGGCACCAGTAACACAGAGCCTCTTATTTTAAACTTTGTGATGCAACTGAGGATAGAATTGGGTCTACTGCACCGCTTGCCTGATTTATTGTCACATGCCTGTTGGCAAATTCTGGCCTAGGAATGGCGAGATTGGAAGTTCCCTGGCAGTCACTTGGACTCTGTCCTTCCACCGCTGAAGCACGCTCAGCCCCACCACCAGCCCCACACTCGCCCGTCTCTGAGAATGCAGCCTCCACTCCCAGCGCACCCACCATTGACCTCTCCTCCTTCCAGCCAGGCATGGGGAAAGGTGGTAGTCAACCCCCATCTGCTCATGTGCCAAACATGAGCTGGAGACCCATCGTTTCTCATCACAGCTCTGACTGTTTGAGCAAGGAAAGGGGAGAGAGAAAAAGAGAGAAGCAGGGAGAGTTAGCCAGGGAATGAAGGAGGCAAACAGCAAAAATGCCAAATGCTTGATAACTCCAATGATGTGACACCAGACACAGTGGGGTGGCAGAAAAATGGCTTTAGCTCTAAGTTAGAGAGAGCTTGTGTTCACTTCTCTACATCAGCCTGGACCTAGATGTGGCAAGGAACGGGGCTAAATCACAAGTTTAGTCCCCTGCTGGAAGACCTGTATCAATTGACAGTGTGCAGGGCTTCTGCACATCTGCTTTACTGGGTAGCTCTTCTGTTTGACTCCATCCAGAAATGCTTTCCCCTCCCAAAACAGAGGAACACCTCTAACCGGTCCCCACTGGACGCTACAGCAACGCAGCTGCCAACAGCTGCCTCTCCCCACGGACTGGGAATGCAAAGCTGTAGCACAACGACAAAACTCCATGTGACAGTAGGGACAGTAAACCCAGGACAGGGCTGCTCAGGGTTGCTGCAGAATATCTCTCTCTCTCCCAGATTTTCTGAGCAAACACCTGTTAGAGAAAGTTGAGGAGTAGTTGTGTGTGAGCTAGGGGAATGGAGTTCACTATCGTGTGAGATCTCGCCCTGTTCCAGTTTCAATGACAGCGAGAGGTACTGCCCAAAGATGATTCCTCTTATCTACCTTGAGCTATCTTCTTGCAAGAATCTTCCCCTGTGGTATCCATCTCTCTGCTGACTGCAGACAGAGCCCAAAGATTAGTTTAATCTAGACAGGGAAGATGTAGATGGCAGAAGATGGGTGACATCAATCCTACCTTTAGGATGAGGATTTACAAACGCATCAGGAGCCTACAGATGGGAAAGGGCAGAAAGTACCATTTTTAACAATATACATGTACCAGCCTCGCATTGATCCCAGTGTTTCGCAAATCCTCTTAGAGCCTTGCACTTTCAGAAAACTGAAATTTTGACCTAATCCTCTCTCTAAAATGGATTTCTTCTCTCTTTTATTTATTTGTAAACTTTGGGGGCTAAACACCACATACAGCAAAAATCCCAACTGATAAATTCATCGCCACACAATTTTGTGGGTCCAGCATGATTAAAAAATGGAGCAGGCATTTATAAAGATGACAAGATGATCCAGAGCAATTATGGTAGTTGATGATTATACCAAAACATTGTTGAAGGATTATTAAAACTCATGCTTCATGGCATTAAATGGTATCTTCTTCTGGAATGGGAGGGCAGACTATCACATATCTGTCTCCTGCACACTTTCCATGCACTCTTCTGAAAGGTCTCCTGCTGGCTCTTGCTAAGGACAAACATGAGATCAGATCCAAAAGGAAAATGCATGTGTTTCTACATCCTTCGCATTTGTAAAGCATCTAGCATGATTGAACCCCAACTAGGAGACCTGTGATGCAGGGTTCCAGCGGCTTTCCACTATCTGAGGGGGGCCTACAGGAGAGCTGGAGAGGGCCTTGTTACAAGGGCATGTAGTGATAGGATGAGGGGGAATGGCTTCAAACTGGAAGAAGGGAGATTTAGAATAGATACCAGGAAGAAATTTTTCACTCTGAGGGTGGTGAGGCACTGGCGCAGGTTGCCCCGAGAAGCTGTGGCTGCCCCATCCCTGGAGGTGTTCAAGGCCAGGTTGGACGGGGCTTGGAGCAACCTGGTCTGGTGGGAGGTGGGTGGGTGGAACGGCAGGGTGGGTGGAACTGGATGATCTTTAAGATCTCTTCCAACCTAAACCATTCTGTGATTCTACGAGGCAGTCCCAGCAGCTCAAGCTGGGATATTTGTTTAGAGAGCAGGAAATCATGGAACTGAGTCAGGAGGAAGAGGAGATAAAGACTTCTCCAAAAGCTCAGACTGTTATTAAAATGACACTAGCGTAACAGCCAGTACATGCAATTGTGTATTCCTGGTACAAGTGTGAAATGCACGGGATTGCCTTTACTATGTTTATTGGCTTTGGGGAGTCAGGCTTCAGCCTCCAAGATACAAGTGGTTTCACCCAATGGCACCCACACCAACTGCGGGACCAGAAATGCAAGTGTGAGCCAAGCTCCCTTTCACTTCTAGAGCCCAGCCTGATTTCCCAAAACAAGGCTGGAGCCGGTACTGACATTCTGTCTTTTCTTTTTTTGAAAGGCACAGAAGGGAAGCCTGAGCTTTTCGAGGCTTGTGAAGCCCCTCACATCCTTACAAATGAGCTTTCATGTGGTCCCAACCGAGATAATTTGAAAAGACACATTGCGGTGATAGTAAGCAAGCAACTGATGCCTCTAATCTTGATTTTACTATTTAAGTTTTACAGAATTTAATTTCACCAAGCAAGGTACTTTGCTGGTTACCATGTTTACACGGTGCTCTTCTGACATGAAAGGCACTTTAAAATCAAAGTGCTTCAAAGCCCCCAGAACTCAGCAGGTAGATGCACAATCAAAAGAAATGATGCACAACTGCACCAGCCCAGAATTTTCCTCTCCTAAGCAGCTGCCACCTCAGCTTCTCCTTAAAACTTGCAGGGATGCCACAAAATTCCATGGAAAGGTTTAGTTCAGAAATATAGGCTATTATTTTCTACTGCTGTATTCTTCTGGAATATGTTTAATCTCACATTATGTCTTTTATTTATTTCTGCTGTCTTCCTTGTTCTTCTTCTCCTCTCTAAACTAAATAGTCTGAAATTTTTGAATTTTTAGCCCCAGAGCTCCATCTGCTCATACCATAAAACTCCGAGTCACGGTTCGGGTCATGGAAACACTCTGACACACACACGCAGACACCGGTCTGATATCCTCAATTTCATGCAGAGTTGAAGAGTGACAGATTTTACAGTTTTAAGTGATGTTCAGTACCGGTTTGGAAAGTTAAGCATCATAGCCACCAAAATTGCACAATACCAAAACTGATGGAGACACAGAAGGTGCTCATGTAGGAAACCTTGTAAATGTATACAGAATTCCTAAGGCAACAAAAATACCCCTGCCAAAAGGAGTCAATACTAAATTGAGTGTATTATCTCCCCCAAAGCCACTTCCAAAGCTTCACCCCAGCCGAGATCTCGCCTAGATGACTATCAGCCATCAGGATTAACAAGACGAACGTTGGGCCACCCAGGTTTGGCAAGCAAAGCATCTCCCAGCAAGAACCTTCACCCTGGCACCGGCAGAGACTCAGCCAGGCAACCTGCCCAGCGGAAACTTTCTTTCAACTCTCTGATAGGAATAATAAAATCCATTATCAAACAATAGCAAGCTTTGGTAAATATTTCCATGGGTGAGTGCATGGAACAAGCTTTCCAAACATCGTATTTGGATATCGTAATGAGAACGGCTCAGTGTTCAAAAGAGCTCTGCATCTTTACTGCCCTTTAGAAGTAGGGGTTTCTGAGCGCCAGTCCCACATTTCAAAGTCATGGTTGGTTTGCCAGGGGACAAAGACAGCCGCAGTGCCACTGCGAGCTCATCCCCCGAAGAACAAGGCGCTACTCATGACGAGGGAAACTGTTCAGGTCCCCATTCATATTGCAGCTGCATCCTTTTTAAAGGGACTTCAATTCAGAGGCTTTCGTGTGCAAGTATTGCTTCTGCATCCAATGTATTTAATCGGACTGTCAAGCCTGGCTCCGAACTCAACAGCGCATACGACAAAGTGCGATTGGAAGCACACCGGGTCACAACACGTGGCCCTGATAGTCAAGTCACTACCAAGAACTTAAATCAGAACTGCAACATTTTTTTTTTTTACCTTATATTAACATGTGCACACACAACAAGTTAGGCACTGGTGACATACAGATGGAGATTAATTGTAAAATACAGCTACAACATATATCAGTCCTCACAGAGTCAGCGTGCAACACACTGGTTTTGGCTAACAACTGGGGCAAAAGTTTCTCAGGGCCAGCACAAAGCTTGCAGTCATTAAGTCATCATTAACACTCCTAAGATACACGCTTAACAATAGCAGTTTATCAAGCACCTTCGACATAACAACCTAGCCCTACATCAAAATGCTTCCAATTTAAACAGAGCTGCCATGGGATCATCGGCAGGGAGCCTGGAAACGTCTTCTAATCAATGATCCGATACAGATGTTCACTGAACTTGAAAGAAGCAGAGTCTCTGCTGCTGCCTGCGATGGGTGTCTGAGACAGATACTACACTGGGAGGAAAAAAGATATCCGTCATTGATGTAGTGTGCAGAAAAAATCTGACGCCAACGTGTGTTATAATTACAGCGAGACAAATGTATGTATTCAGACTGGGTATACAGAATTGAGAAAATGTCACAACTGGCTTTAGGGATTACTGGAAATTCAAAAGAAAACTAATACTTTAATAGCAATATCAAAGTAGAGGCAGAAAGTCATGTCCTTGACAACTCACTCATCTATGATGAATAAAAATGAAAGTATATTATTTCCTCCAGTTTTGTGAATTATTTCATATGCAGAACCAAAGTAATAGAACATAATTGAATTGTAATTTCATATATACCGGGGTGTGTGTATGCATCCGTTTAATTTACAGCCATGATTTCTTGCAGGAATACAATGGATATACTCCTAACAGTACACATTATGAATAGTTCCTTTCAAGGCAGAGCAAACAGAGAGAACATTTGAGGTCCCTGCTGGGCTGGGAGCATCATTTCTGTACTTATTTACTCAGTAAAGTTCAAAAAAGAATAGATTATAATTCCCAGCTGAGGTCCAGATTTTGAATTAGAGGGTAAAAATAAACTTATTGACCACACTGCCACAGCATGCTGCAGTATAGTAGGTCCTTTCTTTTCATCAATAGTACTTAAAAAAACCAAACCAACACCCAACACCCCCTCCCCCCAAAAAAAAACACAAACAACAAAATGAAAATCACTTTTATACACCCATCCTCTCTGCTTTACCCTCCCCGGTGCTACTCAGAGACCCATAACCTTCTGACTGCTATCTGGCAGTCCTGCTTGTTGGTCTCGCAAAAGAGACAACACTTCTAGGCAGGAAGTGTCAGCATGTATTGAACCAGTCAGGATAAGATACTCTGGTGGGCCAAACTGTCAAGCAAATATGCACCTATGTGTGCCAGCAGGTCATCTGCTCTCTCAGGAGATGCAAACTTAGCTGTGGACTCTGCTGGGAAGGGGCACGGCTTCCCAGGGAAGGTGCACCTTTTGGCTTGGCAATGAGTTCTCCAACAAAGCCAAGGGAGAAAAATTATGCAGGGACACTTAACCATGAGCTCCTTGTAGGCTTAGGAGCAGAATTCATCATGGACTCACAGGATGGTTGAGGTTGAAGGCACCTCTGGAGGTCATCTGGTCAAACCCCCTGCTCAAACCCCCTGCCCTACTGCAGGTTGCTCAGGGCCGTGTCCACATGTCTTTTGACTATCTCTGAGGATGGAGACTCCACAACCTCTCTGGGCAACCTGCACCACTGCTCAATCACCCTCAATGTAACAACGTGTTTTTATAAAGTCACAATCAAGTAGTGAGCAGTCACATAGAGCTTTTAACTTCAGCTTTTAACTTCATTCAGGTGCTGCATGCAATCTACATGCAGAAAGGTAGCAAAATACTCCAGCTGTAATGACATCCAGTTCTTAAAAACTTTGTGTTTACACACACAAACCACTTTATGTTCACCATACATCTCAACCTTTCTTTTTTGTTTTACTTGCTCCATTTCCCATTTCATTTTCACTGCCTTTAAAACTCCAGCACTTCCAGGGGCAGAGGAAATAAAGGCAAAGTTCTCAAACCCCAACTCTTTCAGGTGTGTGTCCTTTTTCTGACTTAATACATGGAATTACTGAAATAATATATTCCCAGACCAGCCTTCGGTATTGCAAGTGTTTTAGGGTTTACCCTGACATTCTCATCTGGTGCAAAAGCACCCGGACCTGTTCAAGTGCACAGGGGTGTCCCCATCCCCAGGGCAGCTGCCCCCCTTCAATTGTCAGAGCCAGCCGTTGGTCTGCGTGTCCTAACCTCACGCTGGGGTAAATGTGCCCCGCCATGTACCAGCAGTCACTGCTCAATTTGAATATGCTACCTGGGCAGAGATTAAAAAAAAAAAAAAAAACTCATATTTTTCAGTTTCCCTTCAGCTTGCCACCAAAATAAAGAGGCTTAAAAGTTGAGTAGAGTGCAAGATCATTTTGTCTGGGCATGCTATCAAAAATGGAAAACTTATGAGGTTGCAGGGGAAGCTAAGAAGGGAGTTATAGGAAAGAAATAAAGCAAAGAATGAGATTATATTTAACAAGGTTCATTTTCAGCTGGACTCAGTCATTTTATGTTCCCATATATGTGAACAAGCTGGCCTGGAGCGCCAGCCCAGGTAACCATAGCCCACTCCCTGCACTCTCCCTCGATTCTCAATAGCCTTTTTTTGCCTCCTCCAACTTTTCCTGAAATCCTCTGTTTTTCAGCCAATGGGGATGCAGCTTTGATGACTCATCTCTTTATTCCCGATTTGCCTGGCTGCTTTTCATCCAGCAGCAGCAGCACTTTGATGACTCGCACTTTGCTCGTGCTGCCGTTCACGCACAGATGTGGCATTGATAGCTCCAACAGGGAGGAAGGGAGGCGGATACGTTTGCTATTCAGAGCACTTCCTCGGTGGTTACGCTCTGGAGACGACTACAATAGCTCACAGCTCCCACACTGTATGAACTATTCATTCTGTGGACATTTTATCAAGAGGGTATGAAGGGAAGGCAGGATCCTCCCTTTAGCAGCGGAGCAGTGTTAAATCAGCTTAACCCAATAATGAAACCGTCCCCTTCATCGCTATATTTAGATACTCGGTTGTACACGTCGGCTTGAATTCATCTTGGCGAATTTCAACCACCCGAAAGTCAGGCGTGCAATCCGAGGTCATGTATCTTGATGAGATACAAGCACCCTTAAAGCACAATTCCTTCTCTCCAAAACTGGATAGGATGAATTGCCCATCAGAGCTGTCTCTCTCCTTCTCTCCACCGAGTACAGTGCTCCGTGAACAACCAGTGTACTCAAGACATCTAAGCTTTCAGACTGCTAGTTAGGCGAGACAAATCCTGTCTTGCAACAGCAACAGTCGCCCACGCAATTAGCGGATTAGGAATGACTGGCTAATGAGGAGCTGCAGAGAAAGGACCCTCAGGGTTATGTGGATGGCAATCTGGACACAAAGCAGGCATTAGCGATGTGCACTGGGTGAAAGGGAGTTGCCATACAGGGATGCATAAACAAGAACTTTGTTGGGAAATGGGTGGAAGAAGCCCCGCATTGGACCCCATGCTCTGGAGGCTGGGTGCTGTGGGTGCTGTGAGTGCTGTGGAGTACACTACACGCCCTGAGGCACTGAACTTCACCAAGGAGGTGGACAGAGAAGATCAGCAGGAACAGTGCGAGGTAGAGATGATGTGATTGGAGCATCTTTCTTACAAGGAAAGGCTGAGGGACTTGGGTCTTTTTAGTCTGGAGAAAAGAAGACTGAGGGGGGATCTCATCAATGCTTATAAATACTTAAAGGGCAGGTGCCAGGAGGATGGGAACAGTCTTTTTTCAGTGGTGCCCAGTGATAGGAAAAAAGGTAACAGGAACAAACTTGAACATAGGAAGTTCCATCTCAACATGAGGAGGGACTTCTTTCCTTTGCGGGTGGCAGAGCAGTGGCACAGGCTGCTCAGAGAGGTGGGGGAGTCTCCCACTCTGGAGACATTCCAAACCCGCCTGGACACCGTCCTGTGCAACTGCTGTAGGCGACTCTGCTCTGGCAGGGGGGTGGGACTGGGTGATCTCCAGAGGTCCCTTCCAACCCTGACCATTCTGGGATTCTGTGATTCTGTGTGACTCACAGGCAAAAATTAAGGAGTTAGGTTCATTCTCCAACAGAAGAGAGGGGACAAGATAACCACCTTCAAATATACAAAACGTTGCTGCAGAGGGGAAGAGGATAATCTCTTCCTCGTGCCACGGTGGACAGGACCATGTGATGGGCCAGACTGCCTGCCAATAACACGGGACCTCTGCTGCTGGCAGCCAGGTTCAATGGACATCGGTAGGACAAGGTTTAGATCTAGTGCATTCCTAGAGCATGCCTTCACGAATGGGACTAGATGACCTCTTGGGGTCCTTCCCAGCTTTATTTTCTGTTATTCCTTTTTTGCTAAAGCATTAAACCCATCCACCTTCGGCATTCAGGTCTGAGTACACGGCTGGCTGTGTTTTTTATCTGAGGATTTCAAGCCTCTTTAATGCAGGATCACCTCTCGCTGTCGCCTCTCTGAGAACGCCAGGGGATGCTAAGAGAAATATATTTTCAAAATAAGATAATTCTCTTAACACTGTACTGTCTGAATGAAGGGAAACAAAACAAATTTATCGCAACAGACTATGGCTTAATGGAAGGATTAAAAGTGAATTAGGCCTTTTTCAATTTGTTTCCCAGCACATGCCCCAGACAGAATGCCAGCTTCAGCTGTGATTTGAATGAACTATGTCTTGCAGCCGAAATACCACATCCCAAAATACTCATCTTTCTTGGTAAGAGTTACTGCTGTGGATTATTTTGACATCGAACGCTGCTAAAAATCAGCCTCAATATTACGTATTAATGATCAGCTGTACTAAGCCGCCTGAACTTGCTGCAAGTACACAAAATACTACACACTTTCAAATTAATCTGTGCCACCAAAAATGCTCCGTAGATCAAGATAAAATTTATTTGCTTTTACTCAATCATATTAGAAGAAATATTATAAAAAGCCCAGACTTTCAGTGGTTTTGCGGTTAAATATCATGCCTTTACTATGACACTGTGAAACAACGAACCCTCTTAAAAGGATCCGTCAATGTTATTACTAGATCTGGGCATTCAGACATGCGATTCAGAGTTAGCTGTATCCAAAGTTACCCTTCCCAGCTTTCAAGATTAAATAGTGAGTCACATGCAAACTAGTGACAGATTTTAATATCACCTGTCAAAAATTCCTGTTTGACCCAGAGCAGAATTATGCTTGCAATAAAATGGCTCCCCTATTTCTAAAGGAGCCTGCACTTGTTCTTGCTAAGCATCTTCAAAACGAAGCATCTCCTGATCAATATATGGTCCAGGATAAGGCAGGGTGACAGGTCTTCAGGAGTTTCTTCAGTCCTTACATAGACAATGATATACCGCAGAGAGGAGATAATTCTCTGTTTTACAACAAATCAAACAACAACTTCTGCAATCCTGGTTTGCCTTTTAACATGCTTGCTTTAATCACAGAACTGTAAAGTGACCTCCATCAGAAGGGATCTCTGGAGGGCTCTGGTCAGAGCCCGGCTTAAAGCAATGCCAATTAGATCAGGTTGCTCAGGCCTCATCCAGTCAAAGTTTGAGCATCTTCCCCAAGGTGAGCAAACCCAGGTCCTTTGGCCTCCTCCCACATCACCTGCTCTAGCTCCAGGATGTCTCTGTGGCCTCCACTGGTCTTGCTCCAGTCTATCCATGTCTTGCTCACTTTAGGGAGCCCCAGACTGGACAGAGCAGTCCGACACAGTCTCACAAGCGCTGAACAGAGGGGAAGGATCACTGCCCTGGACGTGCTGGCTGCAGTCCTGCTAGCACTGCCCAGTTTGCTGTTGGCCTTTTTGGCACTGGAACAGTGCTGGCTCATCTTCAGCTTGTCTGCAGGGCAACCCAGCTCCCTTCCTGCAAAGCTGCTCTCTAGCCAGTTGGCTCCCACGTGTACTGGTACGTGGGGTGGTTGATCCTATTCAGGGACAGGACATGGCTAATTTCATTAGGCTTCTTTCTGCCCTTTTCTCCAGCCTGTCAAGACCCCCCTATTGACCGCTACTCCCAATTTGGTATCTGAAAACCAGTGCCAAAAGTGCACTGGGTCCCATCGTTTTGGTCATTAGTAATTATGTTGTACAGTATTGTTCCCGGTTTTGATCCCCAAGGGGTGACATGAGCAAATGACCACCAGCTGGACATCGTGCCACCCTTCAAGCCCAAAGGTCCAGCCAATTTTCCACTAACCATTCGCATCTCACAAATCTGGCTATAAGGCAACTAAGGAAGGTCATATCAGAGGTCTTCCTAAAGACAAGGCAAAAGCATGAGAAGGTAATAAAGGAATCAATGTGATGATTCCAAAACACTCATAAGTGGGAACAGGAGATGAGAAAGGTGTCGGGGAGCTGTTCCTCGGAGAGGACACAACCTCGCTCCCCTCACCACAGAAGCCTTTGATGCCAGCTCTGTCTTTTGTGCTTCTCGCAGTTTCAAAGTGCAAGGACTGTTTGGAGAAAACAAAAAAATCACTGATTTCAGGAATCCAGATACACTTAGAGCTCTAAGAGGGTGAAAAACATGAATGGGGAAAAGACACATGTGAGGGTCATGCAAGAACCCTCTGAGGCCTTGGGGAAGAGATGGGACAGTAGCAACTCCAAGAAAAGCCCAAAGGGTACAGCAGGAGCCAGAAACAGATCAATCTGATTTCTTCTTAGGTACAGCACGGACATAGTGAGGCAACAAAAACGGGTAACGCAGACAGAATGTACGGAGATCATGACTCAGTGTGACACCCACCCTCGCAGCTGGTCCTCTTCCAACAGCATGGATTCAAGCACATACATGGAGAAAATTGTCAGGGTTCCTACTCCTCGCCAGAATAACCCCTTGATTTTGTTGCAAAGCAGCTGCATTTGGTTTTACAACTCCTGCTTGCATTATCTTACCCAAATTAACTTCTACGTGCTGATTTTAAAGGGACTCAGTCTACCAAAAACAAATGAGAGTTGCAAAATTAATCCCTGTGCTGTTCTTCCTCACATCTTGACTTCTATTTCTGTTCCCGCCACTCACCAGCAATCTGCTAGCAGGTGAATCACTTCACAGTGTTTCTGCTTCCCTTCAAATTTCTCATCTATTTAGATAATAAATTTGCAGAGTAATAGCTGTCTTTAGATACAAAGTGGGTCTGTGCTCAACAAGTGCCTCTACCTGCTGCTGTACAATATTACCGCTAATTGTCATCTTGGGGTTCAGCATATGCATGGTCACATGCTTCTGAGATGATCTCAGCTTCTCATTACCACATCCACTTTGTTTTTCTGTTTTAAACTAGCCTGCAATGGAACAAAGAGACCCGTGTGTCTGAAAAGCGATGCCCATGCACTCTAACTCCCGCAGTACTTTCGGAGAGATTTTGGTGTGGCTAAGGCTCAGGCTTACACAGAACAGATGTAATTAACACACTGCTGTTGAATGAAGGGGGTGTGAGCGTACCTAATTATACCTACATGTAACACTAAACCCGCATCATGTCCAAAGTGTACTGATGAATACATGTTCATCTGATGGCATCAGCTTAATTACCTCTCTAATTATGCAAGGAGGAGTATGCAGAAAGTTTCCTTCAGAATGGTTCTGTCCCAGTAATTGACTGTTACTCTGGTGATGCCACGACATACAATCAAACAATCAGCAAGACAGAGTGAGCACAGAAAACAAAAAGGTCACAGGGACAAGCTGGCAGGCGGCACTGCGCAGAAACCTGAGCTACTCACCCGAAGACATGCCTGGTGTTCCTCAAATTAGCCTCTCAACTCAGGTGTGTGCAGAGGAATATAGATGCACGAAAGACCCTGCGGCGTAAGTAGTAGCAGCAGAGTGCCTGGATCTGCAAGGCTTTCCTTGAAACAAGTGTCTACTTTCACGCCTGAGTCACCTATAGCTCTTGGTGAGGGAAGGTGGGGAGACTTGAGAGTGTTCCAGAGAAAGAAAGAGGAAAAAAACAGTGTTCACGTTCGTCTGTCACCACATTCTCTAACAATAGGGGGAGATTATCAAGCAGAAGGTTCAACAGGTGAGTTGACCATCGTCTGTGAGACCCTCGGAGGCACTGGATGCAGAAAGCAGGCAGGGCAGTAGCAGGATACCGTAAGAGCATTAAGGATTTCCAGGCATGCAGTAACAGTTGCATTGGGCTTGTTTCACATCTGCTGAGCACAATTCCTCAAGCGCAATCTGCCAACGATTATCACATGTGACGAAGGCTCGTTACAATGTGCTGAAGTCTCGCTGCGCATCAGCGTGCGGTGGCAAACAATCCGGGCCGGCGGGGAGCCAAGGTGCTCCCTGCAGCACCACGGCATCCCAGCCGCCCTGCACGCACCGTCTCCATCCATTGCGGTGAATGGCACGCCACTGCGCGCAGGCAGTCCGCAAAGCCTCGTAAACCCTAGCTGGCTACTGGGACAGCTGATGTCCCCTGAGCAACCCGTAGCTGGAACGCACATCCACGGCAGGGAAAAAAACCTTCCCGACTCTGCTCACAAGTCAATCAGTGAAAGGCAGCCTGCCAAACCATGCAAGAGCCCCCATGTCCTGCCATAAACGCCTGAAACCAGCACACCAAATCACTACTGGAACACGATGGAAACCCACAGCTGCTGTAAGCCACAGCCATTCTCCTTAGGCACCTCTCTCATCAGTAAAGTTCAGCAAAACCCGTCTCTAAGCAGTTATGCTTACAGACCTGTTGCCAGCAATCTTACATTACGAACATATAATTTGCAGCTGAACTTAAATTCACTTGTAGCCACATTAATTACAATAAGGATCGTGCACGTTTGCCACCTTACAGACACTTCCATTTGTCTCTCCTTCATTTCCATTTGATGGGCATCTCCATTACATGCCTCCAGCCTTAAATTAATAACAGATGGACAGGCTAGGACTGCTCTATACCGAAACAGAGTATCAAATTCAGGTTCTGATTTTCATTACTTTAGATTTTTCCTGGATTACTCTGGATTTACAATTTATATAACTTCTATGAAGTTACACCAGGTGAAGTTCTACCAAAGAACTTCTGTATTGGATGAAGTCATACCAAATGAGAAAAGTTGTGCTTCAGAGTCATCAACACATCAGTCATTGTCTTTAATGAGTTGTTGCAGTAATAATTATAGGTATTTAATCTTGCCCTTGATGATAGTTGCCACCAAGGTCTTCATGAGAAAGTGTGAATCTTTATCTTTTTTCAGGCTTGTTTGCTTTGAAACTACTCCAGAAGAACAATTCCTGTTAATGTATGAAGATACCCTTCTCCCAAAATAAACATGACATTTTTAAGGTGGAAATAATTCATTCTCATTGCAAAAAGCAGATCGTGATCACCTGTCCTCAGTTTAGAATAGTCATGCGATTTGATGTTCCCCCATTACTGCAACATAAACATGCTTCTGTTGCAGATGAGGTCCAACATGGCCAAAGACTGTTCCCGTTCCCACAGCAAAACCATCATTCTGACAAATGGGAGTGGTAACAGCTCTCATCCTTTGTCCTCATGGATGAAGGTGGATGAGTTACTACCGACGCCGAGAGGAAAGCTGCTCCCGCCTCAGCTACACCTCTCCGTGGAAGACAGGATTTCATGCCTCTGCTGGTAAGAAATCAGAGCAACTAATGAAGGACAAACCACACATTAAGATTTTTGCTTTGGTTTTGCTGTTGGTTGTTTTGTTTTTTTTTTTTTTTTCCCTGGCAAAATAAATGAGAGAGTAAATTAAGGGATTCCAGACCATTTTGCCACATACCTTTGGAGCTGACTGTAATTCCCCTACTGCCAGTGGCAGCTTTAAAGCTGATCTGCGAGTTTGCTTTGCAGTGGGTTGTGTGCGGTAATGGTACACACCACCGTTTTCAAGTCCCTGCTGTCAAATCAGAAATTCAGAAAAAGCTGAAGGCAACTCCTTGGAATAAAGCCATCAGGACAGAAATAATGTGAAATGTGCAAGTGCAAATAAAATTCATAGTTCATCTTAGATGCACTCAGCATGTTAATGCCTCAGCTGTTTTGTTCATGTGCTACCTGTTTTCAGTGCCCCGAGGCAAACACTATTAAGGCATAACCCAGCATAATCTAACCTGAAGTCTTCAAATGTTACAAAATTTGCTGCAGAACTGTCCTCCAGAAAACACCTCTCTGAAATCTCTAATTATTTAGAAATCTAACCTGAAGATTTTGCTCTTTGGCATCAGGTTTATAAACCATTTCAGACACATCCTCTGTGGATCCTGGACACTCCTATAGGATCCTCTCCTTTAGGAGAGTTAAAATCTCTAATTTCCATCCTCCTGGAACCCAGCATTTCAAGTCGCACTTCTTGTGAACAACCACTGGCATGAGGCTCTCGAGATCCATAGCAGTGATACAGCCGCAAGGAGAGGGAGATAAACAACCGACCATTTGCTCGGTCAGGGGCAAGTCCAAAGACAAGAGCAAAGGCGCAAGAAATGCCACAACATGGAGACAGCTTGGTCAGAGACAGACAAAGTGTTTCAATTCGACTGCTTCAAAATTTTCATTTGAACCAATTAAACCTGAAAGAAACCACTTGTTTAAATCAATGTAAGAAATCAATGTTTAAATCGATATAAGAATCTATCAAATCAAGCATATAAAATCAATTGTTTAAGTCCATATAAGAACATAAAAAGGTTGTTTTTTTCCTAAAATATTTTGCTGACCAAAAAAACCTTAGCTTTCAACAAAGCATTGAGAGAAGTAATTGAGTATTTGCTTTTACCCTATGCCCAGCCTTGACCAAGATGCCCCTTCCATTACTTGGCTGTAGTATCTTCTTTGAAGTTCACCCATAACACTGAACCTCCCTGACACTGGGGGAAAATGCAAATCCTGACATAAAATATAGAGAGTGATAAATAGAGAGCCACCTAAATCTAAACTCTTCTTCAAACTTTGGGGTGTCGGTGGATGAGAAGCTCACCATGAGCTGGCAATGTGCGCTGGCAGCCCAGAAAGCCACCGGCACCCTGGGCTGCATCCCCAGCAGCGTGGCCAGCAGGGCGAGGGAGGGGATTCTGCCCCTCTGCTGCGGTCTGGGGAGACCCCCCTGCAGTGCTGCCTCCAGCTCGGGGGGTCCCAACAGCAGAAGGATGTGGACCGGTTGGAGCAGGGCCAGAGGAGGCCCCGGAGGTGCTGCAAGGGCTGGAGCCCCTCTGCTGGGAGGACAGGCTGGGAGAGTTGGGGGTGTTCAGCCTGGAGAAGAGAAGGCTCCGGGGAGACCTTAGAGCCCCTTCCAGTGCCTAAAGGGGCTCCAGGAGAGCTGGGGGGGGACTCTGGATCAGGGAGGGGAGCCATAGGAAGAGGGCAAACGGTTTTAAACTGAAAGAGTGGAGATTTAGATTAGATGTTAGGAAGAAAATTTTCACTCTGAGGGTGGTGAGGCAGTGTCTCAGGTTGTCGAGAGAAGCTGTGGCTGCCCCATCCCTGGAGGTGTTCAAGGCCAGGTTGGACGGGGCTTGGAGCAACCTGGTCTGATGGGAGGTGTCCCTGCCTATGGCAGGGGGGGTGGAACTGGGTGATCTTTAAGGTCCCTTCCAACCCAAACCATTCTATGATTCTATCATTCTAAAAAAGAAAACACCCAAAACCGGCATGTACAGCTTGCTCCTAAACAGCTCCTACTGCTATGTGGCTGCACATGGTCACACAGGCTTTAAGCAAGAGAACAACATCAAAACAGAAAAGAGGGTGGGGACATCAAATGACCAGACAGGGTCACTGCTGGAAGCCCACCTGTTTTATTAGAGAGTCGGAAGGACACCATCTTGTCAGGGATGCTGCAGACATTCCTCACCGAGGCAATGCAGCTGTAATTCGCGTAGTCCTGAGGTCGGAGGTTCTTCAGCTTCAGGATCTTCGTTTCTCCCTGTGTGCACAAGAGAGAGTGTTAGGAAGAGGCTGAGGCAGAGAAACAAGCAGGGATGTAGGATACACCGAGACTGGCTTCCAGGAGGCGAGAGGAAGATGCAGAGGTGGCTAATTAGATGCAGATGTTGAAGCGGTCCAGAAAACATATTTTATTTAATTTTGTCTAAGAATTGCAGCTGGTACAACCTAGAACTTTACGTACATACACTTCCATATTAAAGGAAAAAGAAAAGAGAGCAGTGAGGGGGAAACTGGTTCAACAGAGTCTTTCAAGTCGCAGCATTATTTGGGATAATATAACTTAAAGTGCAATCTACACGATGAAAAAAAAATCACAACGTACAGAAATCCTGCTGTTTTCCTTTGAAAATGAGCTGCTGATGGATTTTATTTTTAGCCAGCAGTCTAAATGATGGAGCAGGGACCTGAACGGGATATGTAATGAAGGAGTTCCTTCCGACACAATCAAGAGAAAACTGGAAAATATCAGATTTCCATTGCAGTACTATGTGAAATGGGCACTGCAGAAACAGAAACGCAGAAGATAAAGCAAGTTGCTGAAATTTGTATGTAAAATCTTCGAGCACTGTCAGCAACAAGAGTAACAAAAAGCCAAGAGGAGTGTTAGATGCAAAATCCTGAGCACGCAGAGATGCCATGGGACAGAGAAGGGAGGAAGAAAGCGAAGGCAGCACAGCAAAGCTCAACGGGGCGTCAGGCATGGAGGGCTGTGGGAATATAAGATAAATCCATATGTATCAATACCTGCACATTATTCCCTCTAGCTTTAAAATAACAAACTTCCTCGGGCTTTCAGTCTCCTCCTCCAGTTGCCTATGTTCAAGTCTTTGCCTGTGTTCATACTGATAAGCTAAAAATGTGTTGTGCTTGGACAAGGCTAAGAACCCCGACCCAGGGAGGCAGACGCTCCAAACGGGCTCAAAAGACCAGACTTTGGAAAATGTTCATTACCACGTGTCCTGTTCATGCTGCTACAACCTTTAATATTACCACTTGAGCATCCTATTGACTTTCTTTTAACAATATCATGTCCACCAACTGCCCGGCTGCAGCGCTACAGGCCTGGGGTGGAGTGGCTGGAAAGCTGCCTGGCGGAGAAGAGCTGGGGGTGTTGGTGGACAGCCGGCTGAGTATGAGCCGGCAGTGTGCCCAGGTGGCCAAGAAGGCCAACGGCATCCTGGCCTGTATCAGGAATAGCGTGGGGAGCAGGACTCAGGAAGTGATGGTCCCCCTGTACTCGACACTGGTGAGGCCCCACCTCAAGCACTGTGTTCAGTTCTGGGCTCCTCACTACAAGAAAGACATTGAGGTGCTGGAGTGTGTCCAGGGAAGGGCAACGAAGCTGGTGAGGGGTCTGGGGGACAAGTCTTATGAGGAACGACTGAGGGAACTGGAGCTGTTTAGCCTGGAGAAGAGGAAGCTGAGGGGAGACCTTCTCACTCTCTACAAGTACCTGAAAGGAGGGGGTAGAGAGGGGGGGACTGACCTCTTCTCCCTAGTGACAAGTGATAGGACGAGAGGAAATGGGTTCAAGTTAATCCAGGCGAGGTTTAGGTTGGATAGTAGGAAAAAATTCTTCACGGAAAGGGTTATCCAACATTAGAATAGGCTGCCCAGGGAGGTGGTGGATTCACCATCCCTGAAGGTGTTTAAACAAAGGGCAGATGTGGTACTTGGGGATATGGTTTAGAAGTGGTTTTTGTCAGGTTAGGTTAATGGTTGGACTTGATGATCTTAAAGGTCACTTCCAACCTCAACAATTCTATGATTCTATATAAGGCCACACAAAATATGGTAGTTTGTGAAAATGCATGTGCAGAACTAGCAAAAATCAATAAAAGAGAAGAAACAGCTAGCCAGAGTAGAAAAAGAGACAGCCATGAAATCAAGCTCGGTAGCTTTGGAGCATTGGAACTGAAGTGTTTTCTATGTGCAATCAGTCCTGCAGAAATTACGTGATTTAAGCACATAATTAAGCACATGCTGATTCAGTGTTTGCAAGACCGAGCCTTTGAAAGGCGGCTCCTAAAGATGGAGATCCTGCTTTAAGAAGAGGTTTATCTGGGCCCGATCCAGGCTAGTAAGAACATAGCTACCAAAGGCGTTGGGTCCTGGAAAGACAGAGCAGCCACATCCCACCAGTTCAATCCTGAGCTCTCGACCCCAAGTTGAACTTGTGGGCTGAACTCACAATGTTATCTGGAGCATGTCCCCCGATTGCAGAGATCTATAAAAATGTATATATTTTCTTCATTGGTTTGGATAATTATTCTTATTATGTCTAATTGCATAATTATTGTAAATACAGCAAATTTAATCTTGTACTCAGGCTGTGCAATTACAATGTGCAATGAGGATGATGCAAACTCTTTGGAAAAATTCTGCATCAAGATTTTGGTTTTGAAAAGTTTAGCACTTTAAATACTCCCACAGAGGGGAAAGTGCATGTTTGTTCAACTTTTCTTCCCATGGCAGCTAAAATAAGTAGCTGAAATTACCTGACTCATCAAAAAAAAAAAAAAATCTGTTCAAAGTTCAAGAATTCATTTGTATATATGCCCAGTTTTCCAAGTGCCTTCTATGATTTAATACAAGAAAAACACTGGAAAGAAAAACTAGTCTTTTGGGGGGTACAATATCTTAGAAAATTTGATTGTGCTACTATTTGTTTTCCTTTACATTTCGTTTGATTTTCAGATTGATGGAAAGGGACTTTTTACAAGGGCATGTAGTGATAGGATGAGGGGGAATGGCTTCAAACTGGAAGAGGGGAGATTTAGATGAGCTATCAGGAAGAAATTCTTGGCTGTGAGGGTGGTGAGCCCCTGGCGCAGGTTGCCCAGAGAAGCTGTGGCTGCCCCATCCCTGGAGGTGTTCAAGGCCAGGTTGGACGGGGCTTGGAGCAACCTGGTCTGGTGGGAGGTGTCCCTGCCCAGGGCAGGGGGTGGAACTGGATGATCTTGAAGGTCCCTTCCAAGCTAAACCATTCTGTGATTCTATGATAATCCGCCTTCACAGCAATCGCCAAAAAAAGCCACCTCAAATTTGTATCTCTTGATGCTCTGAAGTCAAATCCCCACTATCCCTCTTCCCATCAGCTCTTACTGTTTGTTACCGTATCATAAGCTGAACAATTATGTAGAGATGTACAGTAGACGTTTTTTACTCTTGAGCCTTTAATTACATCTTTTCGTCTTATAAACACATATCAGATCTTGTAAGCACACCGATAAGATACACTAATTCAACCTGTCCTCCAATAAATGTAAAAAGGTTATGGATAAGCTTTCGACTATCGACATGACAATCTGATTTATTCATTAATTCAGCCCAGACAGAGGTTCTAGGAAGAATGCTCCTAGTAACCTAGAAATATTTATTTTTTAAAAAAAATAGCAAATCTAATTTCATGTGACACATTTTATTAGACATGTTCTTATTAGATGATAGGGAAGGTAATCATCAGCATTTCCATATCGAAATATAAAACAAAAAGTCCCGTGTCAAGGGAGTCTCTCACTTTTTAATTAAAACATTAAAAAGCTCCAGTTTACACACTGGAGTCCAAGGAAACAAGCCACAGATTGGCTAAACTGGGTCTGTACGCGTTAAATTAAAAATAATCTCATCACATTTAGGAAACCAATAACTTGACTATGTAATCTAATTCTCATCTCCGCAAGGTTCCAGGCTACATGTTTCTCGGTAAAATACCAAGCCACTGTAGCAATATAAAGCTGTCAAGTACAATAAAAAGAAAAAATGAAGGTGCTCTCAAATCATTAGCTGAAAATTATTTATGAAAAGTTGCAGGTTGCTTTCTGCTATGAAGACCAAATTATCAGACAGTTTTCACCTCTGTCTTTACTCGTTATTGCTTGAGACTTTCCAAAACAATTTTTTCTCCTTTTTGCCTTTTTTTTTTTCTTTTTGCAAACACTGCCACACACTTTTGTCCGTAGACAATAGGATACACCACCTTTTCATTCTGAGAATGTGCAAATGTGCTAACAATAAATTAATCTGATCTAATCTGACAGACTCTTTTGACGGCCCAGTCTGCCTTTGTGGCTGTGAGAGAGCGTAGGAAGACGTAAAGAAGCACTCCTTTCCATTTTTGCCACCTCATCTTTTAAGCGTGTAATTCTGGAACAAAACCTTATATTCAAAGAAGTGAAAGGCAGAATAAAAAAAAAAAAATAAAAAAAAAACCACATGGAGTTGCCATAGAGTTTAGCCTTCTTGAAAAGCTTTTTAGGCTGTAGCTTCTGTGCAGAATCACTTTGCATTGTATTGGAAAAGATTAGGAAATAGCAGTCAAATCTGAGAGTTGGGCTTGCAGCGCCCAAGCGAAATGACTTCAAAGGGGCTCCTGCAGATAGCACTTGCCATGCGTCTTCCCATAACTTCCTATGTCATAATTTGACAAAAAAAAATAAAATAAATATTTCATATCAGGAAGTCTTAGAACAACATACGGGTGCCTTTGCGCTGGGTGTAGTTATCCGGAGGGCATGCCCACGTGCCCACACCACTAACCTAGTGGGGATATGCAGGCAGACCCGGTTATGATGACTCCGGTGCAAGGAGCCTAAGGAAGGAAAATAAATCCCGTACCCTCATTCCTACCTGTGTAAAGAAGGGCTCATAGATCTCCACTCCTTTATCAGACCCTTGCAGCAATACCTCTTGGCCACGTCGCCAGCTGTACCGAACGGGTGGATTGGAGTTGGCGACGCACCTGAGAAACACCGTTCTCTCATAGTAAAACTGCTCTTTTGCTTCCCCGATGCTCTGGTGGACTGTTACTATTGGATCATCCAAATCTGCAAAGACAGGAATAAAAAAATCAAACCCCGAGATAAAGCGAGGCTTCAGTTGACCCCATGATGGTTCTACAATGGGAATCGCGTGCATCGCCTTGTATACAAGTTAAGAGCAAAATAGAGGCAACACAGCTCTGAAAGCCACAAATGTACATTTTAGGGCTTTTTCAGCAGAAGCCAGTTTTAGAGTTTGTTTTCATCTGTACAGGACCTAGCAGAACTGGATCTTCACTTACAACTCAGGCTTTTGGATATAACAATATATCCTGTATTATATAGGACAATGTCAACCGTATTTCTGTTACGTTTCCACTAAAACTTATGTTTCATCTCATTTTCATCTTTACTACTTGTTTCCTATGTATGATTTCTATTTAGATGTTGCTTAGACAAAATAGTTTATAAAGCCCTGGAAATAAATAGGCAGACTAATTTGCATCCTAATGGTAGGATCCACTAGAGCATAGATCATGTGAATGCATCTGTTTTCCTTTAAAGCAGCAATTTAATACAGTAATTTAATGCATATTCCCTTCTTTCAGTTACATGCATTTAACTTCAAGCAGGTAAATTCATCACAGGCTTTAGAACACATTGCTCTTGATTAAAATACAGATCTCATATAACTACTCCCACCACATCAGCTCAAAGAAAATTACATCCCCACAACAGAATTCACTCATCATAAATAGGGAAGAAATAACAATAGCCCTTGGAATGTGAGTACACCTAATTAATTAATTTGGGCTTTATTCCATCAGGAAAAAGTAGATTCCTGTTTGCAGGGTTTTACTATTGTTTTTTATGAGCATTCTCTGAAGGTACAATTACAACGAAGAAGGAAAATAAACCCAACCAAACCCAAACAAGAGAAAAAAAGGAATGACCATCTTTACTATGTAGTAGTTAAAAACACTCAACCTCCAAACAACACGGTCCGCATTTCTCTGGTGAGCTTGAGGGAGAAGAGACACTACATGGAGGGCTGGCAGCCACGGGGAAGTCGCTTCTCTAAGTCTAGCCCTGTGTTTCAAAGGTATGTCCAGGTTTGACTGCTACAGTGACAACACGGGGACCAATGCTGTTACCCACAGAGAGTGGGAACAACTTGCCGAATCACCCCTGTACCGATCCAACCTGCACGCACACAGCAACAGCACGTTCCCATCTGCGACACAGGCTTGGCTGAAATAATTTCAGAACTTTATCAGCAGTGTTTCTTCCTTAAAACGAAACATAAATAATGCCTTAAGTAGTGCTTAATTAACTACTCATCCACTAATTTAACCCTGTTTTTGCAAAGTCTTGTGTGAGTAACTATCCAAATGCCAATTCATCAGGTTTATTTGAGGCCACGATTCAGTGAAATGAAGAACAGGGTGCTCAAATCTTGGCGTGACCACCGGTGTCCAAGACCGTCGTGCTTGAAGGCACCTGCACACTTGAGCCCCTTGTCAATGGTGTTGAAAACACGGACAGTCGTTTTGGAGGAAGCATCACATGCGCTTTGCTCCCATGTCCTTTCCCCAAGTGCCAGCCAAACACCACCATAACCACGGCAGTGTACGGTGTGAGGCAGACCATCAGCACAGCAGTTCTTCAAAAATTTGGGGGTCTGACAGCTTTTGAAAGCTTGAGGCACTGTGGCAGAGGTACAGGGGATTATTAAAAGAAGCCCCTCATTAACAATCTGAACATCAGCATGTTTCAAACGTCCACACTGAAAAGCAGTTTCCAGTTAAAAATTATTCTTTAGATGCTTACATTTTGATTTGCATAACAAGAATAAAGCTTGAGAGTCTCTTGATTAATTAGAAACAAAACCTGTTCCAAAATTTGGAATAATTCAAGCAATAATACCTTGTAATAGTGCATGGATTTTAAGTAAATGTTACCTTCATTCTTCTCTACAAAACATTTAATTTAATATCACAGAAACAAATTATGAAACTGTTGCTCCAAATTAGGATGGCATTTTCTAATGAGATTTCATTTTTGTTTTAAAGGTTATTTTAAATCACAGTAGCATTTGAAAAGGGATGAGATTGCTGAAACGCTATGTCTTCTACTCATGCGATAGAAAATAAAAAGAAGGAAATTAGCTTCTTTCAATTTCTAGGCCAAAACACCTGTTCCCTGTATTTTGATGAACAACAGAACATTTCACACATGAATGCTTTCCAGCGTCTGCTTATTCAAGCACATCCTTAGACCACAAACAAGGATGACTGACAGCCAAGAGCCTCCAATACTCAATCAGGGGACTTCTCCTCAAATCTCTCACCCTTAGATGAAGGTGCATCCTCTTCGTTGAAATCTGGAGAGATCCAGGTCTTGACTCAGCTTCATTTTGATGAAGTTAATCAAGACTGGGCAGACTAAATCACTTAAAGCCTAAAAATGGGACTTCAGGTGATTGCAAGGTCTGCCAGTATAAGGTGGCAATCAACACCCCAACATAAGGCAGGCTGAGGCTGACTGGCCCAAGAGAGCTTTGCAGAAGAGGCCTTGGAGGTCCTGGTGGAGATGCTGAACTGGAGGTGGCCAACCACATCCCAGGCTGCAACAGCAAGAGTGCAGCCAGCAGGTCCAGGGAAACGATCCTATCCCTCTACCCCACAGCTGCAAGACAACATCGTGAGCAGCCTGTCCAGGTCAAGACATGGACATACCGGAGTAAGTGCAGAGGAGGCCACCAAGATGATCGGAGGGCTGGAGCAGGTGCCATACAAGTAGAGGCTGGGGGAGCTAGGTTTGGCTTGAGTGGGGAAGATGATGATGAAGGGGAGATCTAATTCCCATCTTCAACCAACTACTGGGAAGTTATAGAGAAGATGAAGGCAAATTCTTCTTAGAGGTGCAGAGAAGAGACCACGAGCACCAAGTTGCACCAAGAGAAATTCTTCCTGGTTATAAGTCAAAACAAATTCCCCGTGCAATCACACAAATGCCCAGAGAGGCTGCGGGATACATTCCTCAGAGACATTCAAAGCCTGACTGGACACAGCCCTGAGCAATCTAACCTAACTGTGAAGCCGGCGCCAGTTTGAGCAGGGGGTTGGAAAAGAGGTCCCATCCAACCTAAATTACTCCCTGACACCACGAGCTGTGATGCCATTGCTTGCTTGCGTTACCCACTTTCTTGTAATGGGTCCACACTGGATGTGTGTTCACCCCCTCCAACACCGGTACACCTCTACAACATGGAGAACCAGGCACCCTCTTTCTGCATGACACTATATACCATGACAGGGGATGGATTTTGATAAGAGTATAGGGAAACCTCAAAGAAATTTCAGTTGGGAATGCAAATGCAGCAAGCCCTCTGCCAAAACATTTCATAATGGTCAATTAATAGCAAATTTGCACCGCGGAACTTGACTGATTTTTCCATCGGCAGCGCTGGAAAGATCTCGACAGCTGCATCAAAGCAAAAGAAGCAGCACTAATAGGAGACAAAATAATGCTTGCAATTGTTGTGAGATTTCAGTGAACACGCAACCGCCTGCCCTGCTGTTGGGCAGGGTTAGACAAATGTTTCACTGGATTGTTATACAAGACTGTATTTTGCTCAGGCAGAGCGAGAGCTGCAAACATAATACAAAATATGCTTTTTTTATGATACTGCCAAGGTATTCTGCAGAGTTATTACAATGGAGGCATGCAACTGCCAAATTCATTGCCTGTAGACAGGCTATTTTAAAGTCATCTGATCTCGGTGGCATTATTGCCCACTCGTCAAAGCTCTCCAGCGCGCTGGTTTCAATGTCTAACTGAAATGTTACTAATTGATATTCAAACTTCCAAATAGGCTTTAAAAAAACCTCCACTATTTAAAGCCCTGTGCATATGTGTGAGTATCTGTGGGTGTTTGTTCCCTAAAAGCCCTGGAACAGTCAGGGACTCAGCAGCCTGGGAGGGAAGCTATGGACTTCAGGTATTGCACAGCAATTAACCTGGGAAGAGGAAAGGGGGGAAATAACTGAAGAGACAAGGAGATTTTACTGCAATGGAGAAAGATTTAGCATTGGGAAGCTCAAGATGATGAATTTTTGAAGTGCTTTACAAGAGGAAAAAAAACCTCAAAAATTTCCATTTTGGGTTGATCAAATTATGAGAAGTTAACCGACTAATCATTCTTTAAATTAAACTGAAGTCATGGGTGTTGCTACGTAGTTAAAGCCTATTAATCAAAATGAAAATAATTACGGAAGTATGTTTTCCACAGAGGTTTATGCCACCATTAGGTTCAATTTTTCAGTCTTTTAATCTTTGAATTGAACCAAACAGTTTCCAAAACCCAGATGGCACAGGCACACTAAACGCTGTATTGGAAGAATTCCCTTCACACATCCCCTAAGCTCTCAAACAAACAGAAAATCCAGCAGAAGCATTCAAAATGGGTCTAATCTAAATGCGCTGTGAATTGCATCACGACGGTCAGAGATGTTGGTGTGGAAGGTGTGCAGAAGTGTGGCAGATGCTCTTAATATCTGCTCTGTGCCAAATGGGTTATCAAAGACTGGAAAAGGCTGCCCAGGGAAGTGGTTGAATCGCTGTCCTTGGATGTATTTAAGAGCTGACTAGGTACGGTGCTCAGGGACGCGATTCAGAAGTGGGCCTGGTAGAGTTAGGTAACAGTTGGACTTGATGATCTTAAAGGTCTTTTCCAGCCACACCGATTCTAGGAATGGCAAAGCACTGGAGGCATCACACCCGTCTGTGAGCAGGAGACACAGCCCCATCTCCTGCAACCCTCACCTGAGCTCCCAGGGAGTTTCACACATACAAACAGGGGAGCAGGATCACAGACTATATTTGCTATATCGTCTTTTTTCAGCTGCTGGGACTACACAGCTTGCTGATTTCATTTGTTAATTAGCTGCCTTTGTCTTCAGATGTTCAAAGCAAGCAATGCTTGGAAGTCAGGATAATAATAAAACACGCATCTGGTAAACTGATTGAAACTGCTTCATCAAGACAGGCAGAGAGGAGACAGCAGTGACGCATATATTTAGCCTGCCTAGCTTGTAAGCTATTCTTAAATATAAAAGTACAATGTTTTTCATGCCATTTTCCTTACTATAGCCTCCTTGACCTAGCACAAGCTATCAATAATTACACAGGTTTTAAGTGCTTTGAGGTACTGTATGATATAAAGCAGTTACACGTGATTCAGAAAAATGCACAAAAAAAATCAACAAATATATATTTCTGGCATACCTATGGAAAGGATAACGAGCTGTCTTGCATGCCATCCATTAGTACACTCAGTGCGGAGATGCAAGAGCTCCAAACAAGCTGCAAACAGGGGAGCCACGTTACCTGGAGCTCCACATAAGATATTTTCCCCTCTACAGTCCTTTAAGGGAGATTTATTATGCATCTGCAGTGCTGTATTGCATGTGCAGTACAGATACAACAGTAGAAAACAAGCACAATTTACAAGGCCAGATCCTATAATAAAGCAAGTCTTTTTGGCTTGCTCCCACAAGGCGAAGAGCGTGACCCTGGGAGACACCCGATGAGCTTATATTGACTTCCAGTACCATTTGGGGAAGATCAAACACATGCTAGAAGGCTGTTAACGTGCTCAAACACAAAAGGACAAACAGAATGACCTTAGTAGTCAACACCTCGAGCAGCTCGAGACCATTTCTGCCTGCTTTACCAAAGGGTGGAGTCTAGCAACAAAGCATCCAAGACAAACGTAATGGACCCTTGGTGATGTAGTTTTACAGAGAAAATGTTTGCTTTACTCTTTTGATAAGGTTATAAATATACCCGATTGAAACTTGCATGAACTGTTCATAGGAGCATATCCTAATGCCATGGGCAGGATGGCACAGGGCATGCGGCCCTGCGAGAGGGCACCAACGGATTTGTTTATCCAAGGACACCAAACTGAGCCAACGCTCATTATTTATGAGACTGAATCAGCATCGGAGCCCCTGGACAGCCGATACACCAGGGCTGAGGGTTTTGCGTTTACAGCACAAGCAGCAGAAAGCAGCCGCACCTACTCCAATACTGAATTTCTACATGCGCGTGCACGTGAATACGCGAATAAAGACCAGTGGGTCTTCCAAAGAACAAAGAGTCGGACGCTCACGCAGAAGGACATACATCTATGAACTCATAACAGAGGTTCACAGCACAAGACTGTACCCTGGCACAGTTGGAGAGAGACACCGGCAAAGACCTCTCAGCACAGTCCTGAAATACATGGGACTGCTGGCATCGCTGTGTGCAGGAAGAGTAAGGATATAATTTTCTTTCATACATAGAATTGGTGACCTGAGTACAGGATCTTAATCCGGTATCAGCCATTGTTAAGCAATATTAAGAAATTAAAGGGCAAAGAAAAGAGCAACAGCAAAGTACTTATGCACTAGAGAAAGTACTTATGACTTCGGTTTGCAGTAAAAGATGTAAAGAGCAAGACACATTTAATTTCTCAGAAAAGAAGACTGAACGGTAACTTTATTATAGGATGTAAGCACCTCATGGTGGGAAAGCAGCAGGTACAAAAGAGCTCTTTTGGCTACCGGTAATACGTACAACATGCAACAATAGCTGGAAACTGAAGGAAGCCCGATTCAGTATGGGAAAGAATCAGACTTGATCTTTTTTTTGAAGATAAAGCAGTTGACGGAGAAACAGACTACCTGGGCATATAGACAATTCCTCACCTCCTCAAACCAAGACCAGATACTTTTTAATGAAACACAAATTATTACATTCAATATAAGAACAGCTGCAAAACAACCCCAGATAGGGCCATGAGATAAAGGAGGTCAAACCAGATTGATGTCACGGTCAATTCTACTATTAAATTTTATGAAAAAATGTAATTAAACTGAGAGTTGATTAAAGAATTCCAGATAATTATCATTAAATCAAGTACACTTGAATCAAGAAATCGAGTTATTTAAACTATCTTTTCATTCCACTTGCATTAGGCTATACCGGTGTGTCAGCACGCTTTGGTTCCCCACCCTGCCAGACGTGGCTGTGAAAAATGCTGATGAACAGCCACTCTCCGTAAACAAAGCATGTAGGAAACAAGAGTTAAAGCCACTCTTACTCGGCAGGGATCAAAAAGGCAGCTAGGTAACAGGACAGCAGTTACAGAAGCACTCATAAGGTGTGACTCTGCTGATTTATCTTCCTTTTATGAACTAAGATTCGGATACAAGCATACAGAAGTTGGACAGTCTTCAGGAAACACAAATTCTTATCCCAATATGTACAGTTGCTTGAGGAGGAATTCTGCAATAACTGCCTTATTATTATCCTTGTTTTTCTAAACAGGTAACCTTGCTTTTTAATTTTCTCTGTACCCGTAAAGAAACAGAATGGAAGATTACATTATAAAAGAATAAAAGGATTTACCAACCAAGCCAGGAGAAACAGGTACTAATACTAAAGGCCACCTGACATGCACAACACATTACTAGGAGTAATTGTTACAAATAGGACTTTTAAACATGATAAGTAAGTAATTATTGGTTGTGTAATCCCAGACCTAATTAATGCTTGCTCCTCCATTTTTTAAAGAAAAGAAACTTAATTTTGTTGAAGTAAGGGACATCAAAGTGGGTTAAGAAGGTCTAGTCCTAGACCATATCCATCTTCAATTAATGGCTTCAGAAAAATTCTTCCAGAGACTACTCACAAAGTTTAAATCCCTGTTAAAAACTACATTCTGAACATACTGAGCGCAAACAACAGTGCCTTGGAGAGCAGAGGCTCCTGATAACACTCCAGTGCTCTCTTACTGCCTTCTTCTGGACTTTATACGTTCTAAAATGAGCACAAAAACATTTTACCTCAGCAAAAAAAAAGTATGTATCTGACAGTCCATGCCTATATAACAGAAAGTGCCAGGTTTCTTTCCCCTTGCCCCATATATGTTCTGCTCTTCCAAGATTCACATTTATTTTCCAGCCTTAAATTCTTCACCATTAAATATGTCAGTACAGAAATCTCAACAGCTCTCTGCATACTTTCTCGCAATCTCTACTCTTAAAGAAGACTGTATTTTTTCCCAGTTTTACTTGAACAGAATACCAAATATGCATTTTAGGAGAAGAGAAATAAAAAGAAAGCCAGGACTAGAGAAAATAAATAACGGTGAGTGGATGATGAAAAAAGGAGGGCACATAAGAATCTCCTTGGAGGCAAATGAAGATGACAAATCCAACAAAACTATAGCAAAGAGGAAGAGGAAAATGAACCTGCCCAGAATATTTAGTGCCCACGCCTGATCCCAGACAAGCAAAGTCTTTCTGCTGACTTGAAAGAAATCCCCCAGCCAGCCCATTTGAGGACTTTAGGCTAAAATCCCATCCACCTTGGAAGGGACCCTTAGGAGGTCATCTAGTCCACATCTTGCTTCTCTCCATACTGATGATGCCCATCAATTCTGCATCATCAGCAAAAATCAATACCAAAACCACTAATATGGTATGTAAACGCAGCTGAGTCCCAAAGAGCAGCTACGATTTGCTTCCTTAGACAATTGCATTTGACTGCCCATCTGCCAAACCTCCCTTCCCCAAAACCTTCCAAGCTTTCTAGCTTCTTTTAGCAAAATTTCAAATGGGGTTTGAGATCCCAAAGATAATTAACCTCCAGCACATTATATAAAATTGGTGGATGCAGGTGGGGAGAAGCAGGCACTGGAGCAAAGCTCAGATTAGCTGAGGGAAACGCCGCACCATGAGCTCATCCTTGCCAGCAGGCAGGCAGCCAGCACTCTGGTCTCGGGCACCCGTGGGTGTCCTCTGAGGAGCCCATCGTCACGGAGCTATCAGGGAGAATATGGGGAAGAGCATATCTTAGAGAGTGGGAAGGGAGCTGGTGGTGTGAGGAGGAAGGACTCAAAACTGTGAGAAACTAAGTTTTATTACTACTGTTACTCTAATAATACAAAATAACGTATAGTTATGCAGGTGGCAGACCCTGAGCTATTGGGCTAGATGCCTTCTGCAGCGCCCCTGGTGGCCCTGCACGTGCTGAGTCTAAGGGCTGAGCCTTCCCCTGCACCTTCTCATAGAATCATAGAATTGTTGAGGTTGGAAGGGACCTTTAAGATCATCAAGTCCAACCATTAACCTAACCTGACAAAAACCACTTCTAAACCATATCCCCAAGTACCACGTCTGCCCTTTTATTAAACACCTCAAGGGATGGTGAATCCACCACCTCCCTGGGCAGCCTATTCTAATGTTGGATAACCCTTTCCGTGAAGAATTTTTTCCTACTATCCAACCTAAACCTCGCCTGGATTAACTTGAACCCATTTCCTCTCGTCCTATCACTTGTCACTGGGGAGAAGAGGTCAGTCCCCATCTCTCTATACCCTCCTTTCAGGTACTTGTAGAGAGTGATAAGGTCTCCCCTCAGCTTCCTCTTCTCCAGGCTGAACAGCCCCAGTTCCCTCAGTTTTTCCTCATCAGACTTGTCCCCCAGACCCTTCACCAGCTTCGTTGCCCTTCTCTGGACACGCTCCAGCACCTTTTGCTCCTCAGCAAAGGGGCATGAAGGGAAGAAGTGCATTTCTGGTGATAACAAGACAACCCACACTACATCTCTTCAAAACAGCAGCAAAACCTCACCTTCCAGCGAAACAGCCTACAGAACAAACCACGTGCCAGGGAAGTTTTCAGATACGTACAGTTGGCAGAAGGAGAGTACTCCCAGTTAGCATTAGCAAATTTGAAAGACATTGTAAGCCATAAACTCAGTGCTTTGCATAATCTAGGCCTATTTCTGTTATGGCTCAAATCAGATTCCTACAAACAGACTGAATTTTCAAGCCATTAATATGGTCTATCTCTCCACTTGAGGGATATTTACAGCATCAATTATCTTGAACCTCATCTGACATGTACTCATTTCAGACTGATCTAACTACAGCTATTATCATGTGTTAGAGACAGTTTTAATTTAGAAAAGGAACAGCATAAAAGGCATTCAAATAACCTTACAGCACTCTTACTAGGTTTTTTTCAAGGACGAAAATAAAAACTGCATACGCAGCCAGGTAATACTATGGAATTAATACTCTGTAATTAATTGTAAGGGTTTTTTTCTTTAGGTAAAAATACTGATGTCTGGAGTATTATATCGAGGAAATTCTGCAAGGTACTTCCTCAGCAGCTATTCAGGGCTAATTAAACATCACTGAAATGAGCTCAACATGAAAACACAAATCTTCCCCGGCTGATCCTAATAGAATTTTTTCATTTCCATTCCTGCACGCATGCCTGTTTAACATTCACTTCTTAATTTTCACAGGCAAGGTTGTCAGTATGCGTTAGTCAGTTATTCTAGTGTTTACTGCAAAAGGTCTCGGTCTTTGGACACCCAGAAACGGCAAGGTGGGGGTGTGTGCTGTGGCTGCTCTCACTCCTGCTGACCAGCACCTTTCCCATGATTCATTGTTTTCTGTCTGTCTACTTCTATTATCTCCTTTTTTCATGCGAACCGTGTCTGTCAGTATTCTGCGTTAATACATCCCCTAGTATCACAGTTGTAGTACCGTAACTGAAGTGTATTACTCTCATGACAATATTCACCCATCATTGACATAATCATATGCATGTACATATTTTAAGCTAATGGCAAAATAATCCTACTTCTGACTCTTTTAAAAACTGCCCCTTTCAGAGCATCCCTAATCCAGTAAAACCTTTAAGAGAACCGCAGCCGGGAAAGCGTAACTCGGTGCCAGCAGTGAGTGGACTGCAGCCACAGCCACAGCCCTGCACTCACCAGCCGTCCTCGGAGCATCCCACCCAGGCTGGAGGACACCGGGCGACAGCCCAGGTCAGAATCCCTCCCTGGTGCTCAATCTCTGAGCCACATTCCGAATGATAGCACGAGGCAAATGCAAGGCAGAGCGAGCAGTAAGTCCTTCTCTTTTCCAAAACAACAAAAATTCAGAGCACGCAAGAACCATGCGTTTGAGTGGGGGTGTCTAGGGGAGACAGCAGAGGGGAAACATCGCCACGTCCCAATGGGAATGTGTTACAAGACGCTCATTTCTGTCTTTGCAAATCTTCCCCCAAAGGTGCTTTTTCCTGCTTATCCCGGCACATCGGGATGGGGGCTCCCCCGGGGGCTCCCTCGCCTGCCGGGTAAGTGGGCACTTTGGGCTCCTCCTCAGAGCAACGCACAGGTCCCCCCCTGCCCTGCTGCCTGGCGAGAGGGGACAGTGCAATCGAAACCTCCAGAAGCCCCAAACTCCATGAAGCAGCCCCAAACCAAAGAAGAGAGTGCAAGAAATGGGAAGGCACAAGCAACAACCTGAAAAAGCGCTCACGAACTTAAGCTGCGCTGCTGTTTCTTCAACTTCCAGTAATTTATTCTGAACAGATATTATTCTAGTTAAATTACCCAACAGCAAACACAGACTAATGGGGTGGGGATGAGGCAGGGCCAGTTCTCATCAGTGCTGATGCACACGCAGATGACCAGAGGTTTGGCAAGGCTGACGCAAGCCAGAGAGGTCTGGTCCTCCACAGGCACTGGCAGGGAGCCGGGCAGGGGTTTGGTGGATGCTGGGGGACAAATGGATTTGGACCGGATGAACCCTAACGATGTCACATGTTGGTTTTCAATCAGTAAACAAGTTAATATTACTTTTACTGCCCTGCTTCAAATTTTGCTTTCAGACGATCTTAAAAGGTCTCTTTCCAACCAAAACGATCCTTTGATTACGTTTTACAAGTGCCCGGGGCTCCTGGGGAATTTGGTCGGTGTGGTGCTTGGCTCTCAAATTCCTGTTTCCATCTCCTGTGAAATCCAGGATCCCCTCGTCCCCAAAACCCTTGAGGGGTTTGACCCTGGTGTTCCCACCCAGAACAAGCACTCCTGCTTCAGCTGCACAATCAATTAGGAGTCTTTATTTACAGCAACATAAAGCTTTTTTTTTTTTTTTTTTTTTAAACATCTCTCTGTATTAGTTGGATCCTCCTAATCCAACAAGCTAAGGACAGAACAACTAAAGCATGCTTATGTCTTCACTGCATCTGCCATTATCTTTTGAGCCAGCAATGTGCCCTGGTGGCCAAGAAGGCCAATGGCATCCTGGGGTGCATTAAAAAGAGTGTGGCCAGCAGGTCGAGGGAGGTCATTCTCCCCCTCTACTCTGCCCTGGTGAGGCCGCATCTGGAATACTGCGTCCAGTTCTGGGCTCCCCAGTTCAAGAAGGACAGGGATCTGCTGGAGAGGGTCCAGCGGAGGGCTACAAAGATGCTCAGGGGACTGGAGCATCTCTCTGCTGAGGAAAGGCTGAGAGCCCCGGGGCTGTTCAGCCTGGGGAAGAGAAGGCTGAGAGGGGATCTCATCAATGCTGATCAATCTCTAAAGGGCGGGTGGCAAGAGGATGGGGCCAGACTCTGTTCATTGGTGCCCAGTGACAGGACAAGGGGTGACAGCACAAACTTGAACAAAGGAAATTCCATCTCAACGTGAGGAAAAACTTGTTTCCTTTGCGTGTGGCAAAGCACTGGCACAGGCTGCCCGGAGAGGCTGTGGAGTCTCCTGCTCTGGAGAGATTCAAAACCCACCTGGGTGTGTTACTGTGCAGCCTGCTCTGGGTGACCCTGCTCTGGCAGGGGGGTGGACTGGGTGATCTCCAGAGGTCCCTCCCAACCCCTGCAAGTCTCTGATTTTGGTAACACTCTGAGAAGATTTTTATTTGACTGGGAAGGAGTCAGAGCGTGTTGCTTTCTCTCAGAGGAGGAGCTCGGCAGGCTGCAAACCCACAACTGCACGGGGGTCTCTGCTAAATCCCCAAAGCAGCTCGTGCTCCTGACAAAGGACGCAGAGAAGCGCTGCTCCTGACACAGCCATGCTCTGTCCTACCACACTCGGAGCTGCTTCTACAGGCTGCCCCCAAAGCTTCCACAAAGAAAAAAACTTTGTCCTACCATTGAACCACCTTGTAACATGTTTTGGTGAGGTTTGTTTGGATTTCCATGAACAACAGGCACCAGACCCATCCTTACAAGCACATACAAATAAATAGCCCATGATAAACTTCCTCCCCCCCCCCCCCCCCACGCAACCACGCACACACCANNNNAACACACTGGGAGGCAATCAGACTGATGAAAAATGATAATATGAGAGTTTGAGAGCCCTTTTGTGGAGCCAGCGGCTTGACGTTGCATTTGCTTTATTCTTGGCTTGCTTTTCTTGAAATTGCTGTAATTTTAATAAAATTTTCTAATGGTGTTGAATGGCGGTTCTTACTGCTGGTTTGTGCCTTCTGTGTCTTCCTGATATCCATCACTTTGTAAGAAACAAGCACACACAAAAGAAACCTTTTATAATCCCGGATAATGAGCACCACCTTGTTTTGGTGATATTTCTGGAGAGCAAACCACGGATTCAAAAAGTGCGGCATATTTATTGTCAAGATCATCGGTCAAGTCAAATCAGAGACTTCTTGTAAACGAAGTGATTGCAAATGAAAGCGCGGGAGAGTCAGCCCTGGATTATAGACAAGTTATTCGGTGTAAGTAATCAACAGACAAACTGCATTTGACGGATGCAAGTCACATCGCTTAGCGCAGTCCTGGAAAGCACCGAAATACCACAGCGGTCGTACAGGATGGAAAGAATCTCCTCTTTTTTAGGAAATATGCACATAAGTATGACAAAGTGATGCCATGTCAGCAGTCTTGCAGTTACTCCACAAGTGTTTAAGCTAACAAAGAAAATTGCAACTTTGCTGCTGCATCCCTGGGCGACGGCAGTGTTATGAAAAGCTATAGAGAAGGGGAGTGAGAAGAGGCGCTGGATCTCAGCTGCTCTGTCACGGACCAAACAGGCAGCAAAAGGTGCAGAGCAGATCTTACAGAATTTACGGGACAGGCTAACCTGAAGAATAAAAAAAATATCCTAGAAAACCAGAGTAAATCTTTCTTTAAAATAGAAAAGAAAAAAAGGAAAAAAAAATGAAATCAAGGTACTTGCTACACTACTCAATACTCTAAATATGATTTGCATGAAGAAAAAAATAAAATCCACCATCTAAAGGATCCGTCCGTTGCCACCAGATTAATTTCCCTGAACATACTAGAATATAAATCTACAGTTGGAGGAGAAAAGGGAAACGAGTGGGAAGGTTCTTTCTGTGCAACACACATCCATGGCAGCAACCGAGGCTCCATCAAGCACAGCACTATCAGTTCCCTATGAGTTTTTGGAAGGGATTTTGGGGGATGCCCTACCAAACTAATGCTGGTCAAAGAGAAATTCTCTTTTGAGCTCTTCAGTTGCCCTCCACAGACTTTCTGGCATTTTCTCCTGATCCTTCTAGAATTTCAAAGGCAGACTAAATTAGCTGGTTCCTTGTTCTGAAACTGCCACAAAACACTTAATGTGCCATGGAAATGCACACATACAAAGCAAATTAGACCAGAGGATGAAGAATTAAATAAAAGCACATATATTTTAATCAGTATACATCCAGGAACTTATTCTGAGATGCTTTACTCCAGTAGGTTGGTAAATCTGAGGCTTAACCATTCTCTCTCAGTTTGTAACAACTAGCAATATTTTTTAAATTGTTTCCCAAGAATGATAAACCTTTGAAAGAGCATTTATAGCTCCTCAGGTCAAAGAAAGAGGAAAAAAATGCAGCAAGTCCAAACTCAGGCATTAGCAGCCCTAGCTGATGTGTCAACACATAGTTACCAAATCAATGCTAATTAGCCAAAGGTCATTCATAAAATGAAATTGAGCTTTTCCTTGCAAGAGTTTTGAAATCGAAGTGAATGACACTGCAGTTGACAAATGACTCCACTGAAGTTGAAGAAAAGCAAGAATTTTATTCATGTTCTCCTTATAGATTATTACTTCCACCACCATTGGATATCAGTTTATATGCACAGAACTGAATGACTCATTTCCCCACGCATGCTCTGGCAGTCTCTTAATTAGCATCTGCTACAGGGAAGGGACGGCTGTCCAGAGATGCAAGAGGTTGGCCGCTTTGTTCTCATTTCAGTTTAGCAACCCTTACCCTAACAGCTCCCTGAATCACTGGGACAGTTGTGCTTATTCCTCTGGAAACCAGGGAAATGTTAACAAAACAGCTACAGCAACGTCCCCAACACCCAGGATAGCAGCTGGGAGCCTCCAAAGACCTATACGGGCATCTTTGCACTATAAAGGTCCTGTACAAAACTTTGTCAAAGGAAGCCAAGAAGGAGCCTGCTAAAGCCTACAGCATCAATCTTTTGACTCACACTCCTCCCTCCCATCAACTCCAGGAGTCTCTCCCAACGTCGCGCCCACCTGGGAAGATGGTAATGGTGCTGGAGGCTCCCCAATGAACACTGCAGCAACGGCTCAAGGAGCAGCAGGGTTGAACTGTGCAGAGACCAGGAGCTCTGTGACCCCAGCCAGCCAGGCTCTGCCAGAGTAATTAACGCATCCAAAGGGTCCAACTGATAAGCGGGATGTACAGAATTTGACTCCTGCCACTGAACGCGCAGACCAACGCTTATCACATGGTATGAGGTCCTGTTAGCAGTGAGCCCTGCAGAATTAGCCTGGCTACCTTGAAAAACATGTGCTGCCCAAATTTACTGCCCTGCGCATCACCATCCTAGCAGGGACATTGAGTTATACAGTGACAGCGACAGCAGCAACTCCCAGCTCTGCTGGGCCACGCGGATCCAGAATGAAGCTTTCTGCTCTTCTCCATACTATTTGGGTAAAAAAATATCAAGCTGCGTAGTTGTTAGGGTTTTTTTCCCACGTGGCTTTGGCCAGGCTGACACAACCTCTGGCAGCGTGCATGCCAGGAAGGAGCCCCTGCTTTACAGGCTGGCGTGTAAGCACGCCTCCCAGAAAGATATGGTAAATGGAAGAGGTTTATATGTAGAGTTTGTCAACTTCCATTCATTTCCTTCCGAATCAAAGTCAAGAGAAATTTTCATCAGGATGCTCGATATTTGTCTGCTCCCAACAGGGGACACACATATATTTTAAAGTTATTTCTTCCACCCATCCCACTTACACAGACTAGGAGCCGACACACAAATGGACACGCTGGGAGATTACACGTCTGGGAGGACGGAAAGTCACGATGTCAATTCCTCTTACTTCCACGGCTGACGCCGAGAGAAGGTCTCTTGCACCGAAGAGTGCATGTCACGTGTGCAGAAGCCTTTCAGGTTGCAAGACAGATTGTCTTTGATGCTGTGCAAAAAGCAGGGAATTTAGTCCATCAGCTACTTAATACATGATCAGCTGATGCTACTACATGCAAAACATGTAAGAGAGGAGATTACATATAAACCTCTTTGGTATACTGTGAATAGTAATTTTTTTTTTTTTTTTTTTGAGCACTCATAGGTTGTGAACTGAGTTTGGATTTCATTGTTCCCCTAATCTGCCCTGTATCACAGCCATTTCGCTTTCCTCCCAGTTCAAGGAAATAGGAGAGATCTGAGTAATCAGTGAAGATAACAATACGGGAAAGCTCTTCGAACCAGTATATATAAAACCAGCAGTAAGAAAGTCTTTATATGTGGTATCTTAAAATCTCCAAAGACACCTTTTTGGGTTTGGGTGTTTTTTTTTTTGGTTGGTTTTTTTTTTTTAATCTACGACTCAGTCCAGTTTAAAAACAAAAGTGCAATGTACATTTTGCAATAATTCAGTAATTACATGACTTCACAGAATTACCAAATAGTCGAGGTGGAAGAGATCTCTGGTGATCACACTATCCATCCCCCCACTGCTCACAGACGGGTAAACTACAAGTGTGTTGCAGACTACCGTGTCCAAGTTTTTCTAAGATACCGGCTCCAAGAGGTCCTTGAAAGAGAAAAATACACTTGGATCCACATGCACTTTTGAGTAATGGATCCCCTTATCATGAAATTCATCATGAAATATGTTTTTATTTTCCTCATTTATTTAAAAACCAATAAAATATCCTTAAATAATGTTTAATACATTCTTTGAGACTAATGAATAGCCTTTAGAATGGCCAGCGAGCATTAATGGCCTGCAGTGGAACCCTCGGGACGTTATTGCATTATTTTAACAGAATGTCATTTTTTGTTCAGCATTTTCCAAGTACGTAAAAGGAGAGAGGAAGCAGTAGCATGAGCAAGCGTAGCCACTAGGAAAACTTCACGAATGGGAGGTGAGGGAGATAACAGAGCAGTTGGTAGATGAAGAAGCGGCACTGACAGCCATACGCCCCTTAATGCATTTAAATAAGAGGTTAATTCAAATGCACAGCCAGTTGAATTGTTCCAAAGTTTCCTTTCAAGATACTGATTTCATTGACTTATAGGGATTAAAACAGCAACCCTGTGAAAACAGGGTATTTTTTACTAGTATTGACTTTCCTCAAGGTGACTTTGCTTCCACTGACTTCCTCCATAATTAAGTTATGGAAATAAATAAAATGATAGTCCAAGCATGCGGCTAATATTTTTCATATATGCCATTTAGCAAAATTAGAAATGTTGATAAGATACTATGGGTTTTTTGTTTTGGGGGATGTTTGGTTTTTGTCAGGGGGTTGTTTTTTTTAATCAAAGTCAGAGATCAAATGGTCATGCAAACAAAGCCAGCCTCTCCTGTAAAACACCAACAGTCCAGTATCCTTAGTATTCTAGACCAGTCTTCTGAAGAAGTAAAGTGGAGTTTTTTAAGACAGCATATGTGTTTTGCCTGTGTTCCCTATCCACAAAACCCATAAAAAAGCAGTAAAGAAGGTCACAGCTTGGTTCCAGAAGATCTCAGTGAACTGATTAACTCTAAACACATCATCCTTCCAGCTTCTTTTATTGCCTACACTGTCTGTAAGTAATGCATAACGGCTCATTTAAAAAGCTATATCCAACACTGGTCTAGTCCAGAAAATAATGACCGTACATGTAAAAATCAGGTCATCACCAAATCACCCGTATCACAAACCAATGAGAATTAGGCCTGGCTGAACGCTTTTGGCTGGCCCCCAAGGCCCTTGCTGATCTCCATGCCGAGGACAGCCTCAAGTAGGTTATTAAAGCTCAACAGTTGCCATCCCACGATGACTGACACACTGGAGGATTTTTTTTAAGTAAGGAAGACGATACCGCAAACAGCAGCATACACTGCGGGACAGAGGGATGGGGGGAACGTAGGCTGAGTTTCAGATGGTACCCACTGAAGCATCTTTAGGATGCAGATTGTGATTTCCTTATTTAAAGGGGCAGTGGGCTCACAGGCCCAGAGCTGTCCTTTTTTTTTTTTTTCTTTCAAAACAGAAACAAAATCCCCCCATCCTTTTTCCAGTAATTTATTTCCTTGGGATCTTTCCACGTTAGGGTGGTTATCTGTCTCCTCCTACTCAATGTTTCCCAAAGCGCATTCACATTTTCAGTGTGAATTGTAATCAGAGACCAGAGCTGCAACATTCTCCTTCGCTGGTTTAAGTCTTTCCCTTTCTGGCAAGCTGCTTGCCAGAAAGCTAACCCAAAACTTTCAGAATTAGCAAACAAACCCTTCAACAAAGCATGCATCCCCAGGGCTTGTCCCTCCAGCAGAGCTCCTGCCCGGGAAGGCAGGCGTGAGTCTGTGCTGCGCCAGTGCCGCATGCCCTTGGAGAAGCAGCAACTCACTTTTCTTAACAGACTAAGTCACGCAGAGTGAAGGTGGTCTCCAGGAGCTGTTAATAAACTGCACCTTTCCTTAATGCTCAGTAATCTCTCCCAAAACAATCTCATGCCATCACCTCTCCCATGTCACAGCAGTGCCAAAGCGATGCTTGCTTGGCTCAACCTGCTGGAGTGCACGAGCCACGCAAAGTGGCAGCGGGTGGGCAGATTGCCTATAAACAGCTGGTTTGCTTCTAAACACTTCACAAAAATATAAGCACCATGAGTTACTCCTCCTATTACACCCAGGTGTCTAATTGTTTAGTTTAAGAGTTACTGTAGACTTATTAGAAAAGCAGGAAGATGCCACCCACTATGCACTACGCTGCCATTGATGCTGTAAGAGGTGTTGTACTGAGTTTTTTGTAGGCGACGCTGACACCGCTTGTAGGGAAGTACAGCTTCGGGCACGAGAGGAGGAGAAGACCAGTGAGCGAGTCTCATCTAAACACAATACCTGTCTGCATCAGGATTAATTATTCACGCTCATGTGGACATGCGTATCCCACCATGTACAAACGGACCAGATGTGGTAGCATTCCCAAGAAAACTGTTTCCCATCATGATCCCATTGATGAAAGAGAAACAGCACATGTCACCAGTGGTCCCCCAACTCTCTGTAAGATTTCTTTTACAAATATCCATGTTTAGCATGGGTAAATTCCAAAAGTTCTTCTGTGACCTGAGAAGTTAAATGCTACTGTGCCTTTGAAGAGCATCTTGTTTCATTTAATTAAGGAGGTCTAAATACTTGATCCAAGACTTGCTTCACTCATATCCCTCTGGCTTGTGGAGTCCAAAACCCAGACTCAAATATCTGGCCTCTGTACGAAATGTCTAAAGCCCATGAGGCAACTCAACAGAGGGCTCGGTGGGGGCAGCCTGGATCTCCTAATATCAGTGCTGCCAGTGCCCGTCTCCTGGAAATCCCAGCAGAAGACAGTACCCAAAAGCAATAAACTGGTTATTTAACATCCATTACTTAAATAATTACTCAAAAAGTGGGCTAGAGACCCACGACTCTGCTGTTTCAGATCTACACCTCCCTTTCCCAGAAGCATGCCCAAAGGTGGTGCTGGGAAGCAGCGCTCTCCCAAAATGATTGCATCTGCCAGAAAATAATACAGTAATCAATTGATGCACAGAGAGATGGCGAGTGAGGGCATGAGTCTGTAGCTCAACGTTTAGCCAGCTCTGTTGGAAGGGGAAGATCTGGGTCCCTGTTCCCATGCTAAGGCTGTTCACACAGTTTATGTCAATAAATCACTGGAGAGAACGTAGAAATGAGGGAGCCGCCCTTCCAAAAGGAGGAGGTGCCTGCAGGAGGGGAGGATGAGGATTTGCTAGAAACTGTGTCCTCCAGAGCTGGCTGACTGCAGTAGATGAGAACCTGCAGATAAACGGCGGGTACAACATGAATGGCATGTGTGGGGCACAAGGCTCAGCTTACGTCGGACGGAGGACTGAAGGCACACAGGCTATTTATCTGTCCCCTCATGCCTTAGGAATACACCTTAGGAAAAAAGAAAAAAAAAAAAAAGCCAAAACAAACCATTTGGGCAGAAAATTTCCTGAAGACTTCCCAGAAATTATATATTTCTTTTTTTGTGGGTAAAATACCGTGCAGGGAACCCATGTAAAATTTAGTGGCGATGAAATTTCCCCCGGTGCAAGGTCAGTGCCACGGGAGAGCAGCCAGCATTTGGTTTTCAGGGGGATGGTGGATAACAGGGCTAATCCTGAGCAGTCAAACTATCCCTCTCCTTGCACAGGAGAGGACTCATTTTCCCATTAACGCTTCATTGCAGTTACCAGACCCAAACACCGCTGTGTCAGCTTTACTGGGTTGTGGATAACCCAAAGCAAAGGCACAACCCTGCATAAAGTACCACCCAGGACGAGCTCCAAACACAACTGCTCAGCCTATTCTTCCCTCTTCGGCAGTTTGCAGAGCACATTTATCACTTCTCACCTCAGCAGCAACGATGGAGAAATGCTGTGGTGGGGTACAGCAACGCCAGTGATCCTCCATCCCACAGAATTACCTTGTCACCGGTACGGAGATGGGCACACCCATCTGATGGCCACCCCGTACTGCTCCACCAGCACTACAGTTCCAGGCACAAATATGTTCTGTTTATGGATGTAAATGATGGGCTAAGCTTATTTTAAAATTGCCCGTCCTTCCATCTTTTATTATTATTTTTAAGACAAAGGGGGGGAAAATGAATGCATAGAGCTAGTTTAAACTGACACTTCAGTCAAGGGTACAGACTGGATGCGTTATTAGCAGGATGGTAAACAAGCCTCCTTTTTTGAAACCCAACCTGCTTTGCTATTGTCCGTATTGTTGATTCAAATGTTTCTACTTCAATGTGCCTTAATTAAAATGTTAGCGGTCAATATTTCCTTGAAAGCGTCTCGAGAAGTTTTTATTCATCCGTAATTGCTTTGCAGATAATGCCAGAGGAAAACAATCAAACAGCTGGCAAATAAGCTCTCTGTTGGGATATTTTAACACATTCCATGTTCATCTGTTTAATTTAAAACCAGCCCTTGCCATTCACAGCCCTGCAGACTGCGCTGGTGTTGGACTGTGCCGTTTCATAAACACGGTGGGCCCAACTCTGTTTAAATTTATTGCAGTAGGTCTCCTGGATCCGGCAGGAATATAATCAGCAAATGAACAGTGTAAGTACGTGGGAATTCAAGTCTAAAGCTTAAATAACATGTACAGATTCCTCTCAGCATTGATGAATTTATGCAAAGATAAAGTAAATAATGGCCTCTGAGCTGGTTTGCATTTTCTGCTTTCAAAAGAGACTAATTATTATTTCACCCACTCACACAATAAAAAAATAACACCAGCAGTCTATCTGCAACTCTCTCAAGCTGTATTTTTATAAAGCATAATATATAGTATTTGTAATATATAATAATAATATATAATCTAATAGGGTATATGCTTATGTTTTGGGAGGGTTGGGGTATCTGGGGGGTGAGGAGGGATTAGGGATTTTCCCCAGTTCAGTTATTCCATCACCTAATCTCTGTGCCGGTCTTGGAAGGAAACCACATCGCAGCCCTGCTCAGGACTGATGCTGGGAACAGAATCATGGAGAAAAAAAAAAAAAGAAAAAAAAAGGGCCAGAAAATCCATTGTAAACTCTGGCTCATCCTTTCCTGTGCCCGGAGGCAGGACCAGCTCTGCCACTGCCAGCACGGAGAGATGGTCCTCCAGCCTGTCCCCAGAGAGCTCCGTGCAAGAGATGCTCCCTGGCCCCTGGAGCTCGTGTTTCACTATCTGCCCATCTCCACCATCAAACAGCTTTTCTTGCTGTCTAACCTAGATCTCTCACTGCAATTTAAGCCAATTACTGGCTGTCTTATCCTTTGGGGATCTTCAGAAAAAATTCTCCTTCTTTTATTTTGCTCTTCTGAAGGTGCCTATTAACTGCACCCTTCCTTGGCCTTCTCCTCTTTGCCGTGAACAATCCTCATGAATCATTTTACTCCCGCATCAGAAACCTTCCCTGCTCATCTGTCACTCCTCTGCCCTTTGCCATCGATTCACATCTTCCCCGAGGTATGATGCAGCACTCCCCAGACCACGAAGCACTACAGCAGAAGGGCTACTTCGACTCCTTACAGAAATATCCCCTCCACCTCCTTCCGAGCACAATATTCCTGCTCTCCAAAACCGCACAGCACGGTTACGGCACGTTCAGACTCACTGCAACCCACAGACCCTCCCTGCTGGCTGTTTCCCTTCGCAGGAGCTAAGGACGTAGACCCCGCCACCTTCTCACCAAAACACATTTCACAGATCGCTTTTCCAATCCACCCAACCTGTTCCTGAGGTCAGAGCTGCCTCCTTGCAGTCTTTCTCAGCTTGGTGTCACCTGCTGCCGTTTAACAAGAAGCCGCAAAGAGCCATCTGAGCCAGCAGCTCTTTCAAGTCTTGGGTTATGCGATGTTTCACTTTTTCACTGATCACTGGCTCTTTAATTTATGAGCAGTGCCTCCAGAACACTGGAGCAAGATAAAACAGGACACATTAAATTTTGACACTACACATGCTCTTACATCCCATTAGAAGTTATGGGTTCCTCCAAACTCCCAACTCACAGTATTAGGGTGTCATAGGAGGGAATGTCACGACTTAATTTAACTGTAGTTTTCCTAAGCATAGGCCATGCAGATACTTCTACAAAAGGAAAGGAAATGTGAGCAACATAGGATTTTTTTTCTGAAAATCTGCATGCATTAGAAGTTCTCGTATGTTCTGTCCCAGCGACCCAGCAGGTATTTGTATGTTGTCATGGTTTAACCCCAGCCGGCAGCACTCACACAGTTCTCCCCCTTCCCCTAGAAGAGAAAGGGAAAGGGAAAAAAACCCTCATGGGCTGAGATAGAGACAGTTTAATAGAGACAATAACAGAAAAGGAAAATAATAATAACAACAATAATAAAAATTAATAATAACGACACAAGTCACTTTCACCGCCTGGTGAACTGGCACCGTCCCGAGCGTCCCGATCGCGGATTGCCCCGTCCCCGGCCAACCCCCATTTACATGCTGAGCATGACATCTATGGTATGGAATATTCCATTGGCTATTCTACTGTTCTGTCTATGCTCCTTCTCAGCTTCTATAGGAAGCTGAAAAGAGTCCTTGGAAAACATAAACATCGCTTAGCAACAACTAAAACAATATACATTATTGACATTCCTCTCTCAGCAGCCACTACAAAGAAAATTAACTTTCCCAACTGAAACCAGGACATGTCTGTAAACTGAAAAGTATCTGGGAAGGAAAAAAATCCCCTCAAAATCCTGTCATGAAGTACAAAGCATATAATACACGGGGACATTTTCATACCCACAGCTGCTCTCTGGCCTGATTCTCCTTTATTTCAAGGAGCAGATTATATGAAGATTTTTTTTGCAATCAAAGCGCACTTTGACAGGGGTCACTGTTGGCGCAGGCTATCCACAGGGAAAGAGAGTATGCATCAGCCTGCGGTTTCCATTTTCTATAAGGAGCTGCGTGGACTGAGGTTTCCAGATGCAATGCCCCTACACCCCTCCTGCTCCTCCTCCTCCCTGGCCTTGCCCCAGCGATGCTGCCTGTAACGCATCAATTAAGTGCCGCAGGTCACGTCACCTCCCTCGTGCATGGAGCTCGACGGGGTGATGAAAGCAAAAAACAGGGGAGAGGAAAAGGAGGGAAGGAGCATGAACAGATTTCCTGAAAACTGCAGATCAGTAGGTAAGCAGGCTTCTATTTTACTGGAAAATGGAGATTACAGGAAAGCCTGTCTTAATGCTGGAAGGCTATTTAAAAATCCATCAGAACTCTAAAATATGCTATTAAGGACTCTGCAGTCCCAACACCTACTGCATAAAAATCCCAAGCTATTAGGCAAACCAACATCATTTCAGATCAGGCCACCAGCAGGTTGCCAAGTCTTAAAATAGCAGCTGCATTGAAAATTATATTTAAACAAGAGAAGCGGGAAATTGAGCTCTGCTGAAACCCAGCACTTGGCCTGGGAAAGGGGAGCTGGGATGAAGCTGCCAGGCATGCTGGCATTGGAGGGGTGTCTAAAAACCTTACGGTGGTCCCCGACTGATGGGGTTGCGATTAGCACGTGACATACATCTTGGCATAACAATGCAAGGAAATCTCGAGGCTGTCCTCCAAGAGCCTGCTGAAGCACTTGCTTTCCACATTTCTTTCCTGAATTCTCACTCGTCTGCCAAATCCTACCACCCCCTTCCTCTTCCACCGGACCGCCCGCAGCATCTGCCGGGGTTTCACATTCTTCTGGCTCTTATATTTGCAGGCGATGGTATATGCAAGGCTCACCCCAAGCACGGCTGGCAATAAAAGTACTGAAAACCAGATAAACCCATAGTAATCCACTGTCTTCCCGTCGAGTCTGGAAGAGCAGTCTTTCACAGGGGTTCTTCATCACACAGCTGCAGTCCAATGCAGCAGACGTGAGAATTGCTCTTGTTTGTTCTATGTTACCAACACCCAGGAAATTCTGGGTTTTGCTGTTAAAATGCGATACAGGCACTGATTGCCACATTACGGGTGCTTCTGGCTTTCAGCTCTTGTTCCTTAATTCGACTCCCTGTAAAATTAGCAAAGACCGATGATAAATTCATGCAAACAGAACCATCCTAGAAATGTTACGAGTCCAGCAAATCACACATGTAGACACAGTGGCTTACGGTAAGCAGAGATTGTACTACCTCTATTCCCGGGTTTTATTACTCATCTTCTTTCCCATCAGAAATTTTGAGGATGCTCCTCCCCTTCATAACCATTTTATCTCCATCGCTCTTAATAAGCTTTGTCTCCCCTGCAAAGCAGCACACAGACACTCCCAATGGGATCAGAAATAGCGGAACAAGGCAGTGAGACATCAGATACAAACAACCCCGTGCTCAGTGCACAGGCGTATGTGCCATCTCCCCCGGGGCCAGCGTTAGGTGTTCACAACAAATTTCACTGCTCGGGAGCATCCAGGATTCAGGTCGGCACCCTATGGGAAATCTCTACACTGACCTACATCATTTGAGTTTTGCATTTCCAATTGTGTGTTTTCATTAGGAAACAGAAGGTACGCAAACAGTTTGCACTATAAAAATGGACATTCAGACCAGTCACACTGTCTACACGATGCCCTCATTTTGGACAACAAGGTCTTACCTCACTACACTTAACATGATTTTCCATCAAGCACCCTACATTGAAACACTTCTAGAAAACAAGCCCAATCCAGCACAAACCCCACAGAAGTGAAGGCAACAACATGGGGCGAAACAACATCTTCCTCCTTTTTTCTTTCAGATCTAACTCAAACACACCCCAAAGGGATAGGATGCAGCGCCTGAGGCAGCGCCCAGCTCTCCAGCCATGGCTCAGGGTCATTTCCCAGCATTTCCAGTTCAAGTTCCCAGTAGGTTTTTAAAGATAAAAGTTGCTGTTATGATCAGTAAGTCATAACAGACTATCACACAGAGCTGCCTGTCAAAGCACAAAAGTAGCAACAAGGGGCTAAAATGCAGTTTAGGAGGAAACATACATTTTTAGAGTTTATGGCTGGTCAGTTCAGGGGTTTTCACACAGCTGAAAATAAGATGTGCAGTTACGGAAGTTTAAAAAAAGGATAGGATAGGATAGGATAGGATAGGATAGGATAGGACAGGACAGGACAGGACAGGACAGGACAGGACAGGACAGGACAGGACAGGACAGCATAGAACAGAACAGCACTGAACGGAATGGAACAGAACAGACTAGAACAGAACAGACTAGAACAGAACACAATGGAATGGAACAGACAGAATGGAATGGAATAGAACAGAACAGAACAGAATAGAATACAACAGCATAGAACAGCACAGAACGGAATGGAATGGAACAGAACAGAACAGAACAGAACAGATGGTTCCCAGGAGAAGCCAGCTGGTCACTCCATCCCAACCACCCCTCCACACGTGAAACTCCTCTGCAGCTCCAGCAGAACTTTCTGAGTTGAATTAAACCAAGAAAGTTTCCCATGAAAAATTTGATTGAAAGTGTATCACAAACCAGGAATTTTGCAGCTCACAAAGCCCACAAAGCATTTTATCATTCTGGCTCAATTCTGAACATAGAAGTATTTTGTTGGCATTTTACAAGCAATAAGTACAACCTTTCATCAGTGCAAACAACATCAGGCTTTTCTTCTTTTTTTTTTTTTCCCCTCTTGCTTGTACAAAGATTTCCACCATAGAAAATAAAAATGCACACAAGCTAGTAAGGAACTGATAACATTTAACAGTCACTGCAAAGCTATTTAATTCAGGCTGAATAGTGTGTCTGCTGGGGGTGTAAAAAGGGATTGAAATTACTGGGAGTGCTCCACATTTGCATTAATATTTTACAGCACAGCTACCTCACTCGTTTCACAACACACAGCTACATCCTTCCTTACTTTTCCATACTGTTGCCACGGACTGCTGTGGTGAAGAATGTCCATGTGCTCTGCGCTGGGCTTTGCTTAACCCTCCTAAACATGCTCGCTCTCAGCTCCTCACCATGTACGTCAGGAAAATATCTCTCACTGCCAGGACGAGCAGCAGAGGTACAAGTATGATTTCCACCAGTACTACCTATGACAGCCTCCGAGCTGCCACGAGGAGCACCACAGCCATGGATGGCCTCGCAGCCGCCGCTAGCACCCTGCGCACAAAGCGTTCAGGGAAGGTGTAAACACAGTAATTCTTGTCACCACAAACCCTGTCTTACCAGTTCTGCTGGTGCCTGCGAAACAAAAACGTTGTTTGCAATTGTCCCAGTCCAAAATCCAGTCAAGCGCCTACCATAAACTTTCTCATCTCCTCAGTCAAATCATTAGATCAGGGCTCCCAGGCATTTGCTACCCAATTTCCAAGTTAAAGGAACAAAAAAATGAGAATAAAACACTAAACCTACAGGGAAACGGTACAGCTTTGATGTCAGAGGCTCACATGAAATACATTTACACCATTTATATTTTGACTTTTGTTACGGAGAACAGTTTGGTTCAACTGTGGTGGCTTTCATGCCACGTACAGGGAGACCAACCTCATTTCACAACCGCTCCATGAGAGCTGAACCCCGCGGCAGAGACCCCACCCTGCTCTCCCACACCAGGGATGGGGATGGCAATGGACACCAGCAACAACACACTACCAATGGACAGGACACTTCCCTGTTCAGCAGAAACCTCTATGCTCAAACATGAAACAACCATACAAAAAGCAGGAATAAACCAGGCCTCGTGCAGTGAAAAGTACAGTCTTCGGTCTTCAGACAAATTCTTTGACATCAAATAAAAGGATGAAAAGTTACAGAAACTTGTGCCCTGGTGGCCAAGAAGGCCAATGGCATCCTGTGGTGCACCGAGAAAAGCATGACCAGCAGGTCGAGGGAGGTCATCCTCTCCCTCTGCTCTGCCCTGGGGAGACCACATCTGCTGAACTGGGCCCAGTTCTGGGCTCCCCAGTTCAAGAAGGACAGGGAACTGCTGGAGAGGGTCCAGCAAAGGGCTATGGAGATGCTCAGGGGATTTGAGCATCTTTCTTATGAGGAAAGGCTGAGGGACGTGGGGCTTTTTAGTCTGGAGAAAAGAAGACTGAGGGGGGATCTTATCAATACTTATAAATACTTAAAGGGAGGGTGCCAGGGGGATGGGAACAGTCTTGTTTCAGTGGTGCCCAGTGATAGAACAAGAGGTAACGGGCACAAACTTGAACATAGGAAGTTCCATCTCAACATGAGGAGGGACTTCTTTCCTGTGAGGGTGGCAGAGCACTGGCACAGGCTGCCCAGAGAGGTGGGGGAGTCTCCCACTCTGGAGCCATTCCAAACCCGCCTGGACGCCATCCTGTGCAACTGCTGGAGGTGACGCTGCTCTGGCAGGGTGGGACTGGGTGAGCACCAAAGGTCCTTTCCAACCCTGACCAGTCTGGGATTCTGTGAAAACTTCCTGAAATATATACATGCACTGTAATTTAAAAAAAAAAAAAAAAAAAAAAAAAAAAAAAAANAAAAAAAAAGAAAAGACAAATCTTTACAAAAGGCATTTCTGCTTGTACACCTGAGGCAAACCTCTTTTTGGATAATAAAGGGTAGCTCATTGATTTTTCATTGGCCTCTGAAATGCTGCAACACTCCCACCCTTGTCTGGGTGTTTCTCCTTACCCCTGTGTATGATGTGCACATGCATTGCAGGAAACTCATTTAAGCTAAATATTACTAAGCAACCTCTGATCTGTTTGTGAGATACCATCGCCTGCCCTTCAGCCTCCCAAATGCATCCTCCATCGCAATCTTGTACCTCCTCAGGCGATAATTAGGCAGAAGTATTCTCTGTGATCCAACTGTCCAGCCAAAGAATTCATCAGAAAGAGAGCGAAGGATAAGCAGGTTTTCCCAGGGTAATGGAGAACACCGGGACAAGTAATGGCCAAAGTGATGACAGGGAGAGGAAATCTATCCCTTTTACATTTCTTTTAAGGAAAGGCACAATTTCCTGAAGATGTTTATATGTTTTACTGCTCTGTTGCTTCAGCCATTGCAAAAAATTCTCAGAGAGCGGCTTGAGTCCTCAGCCACCTCCTGACACTGCACCGAGAGGATGGTTTTGAACAACCACCTTCCACAGCTGGGGGCCAGTCATTTTCCTCCTCCATCCCTTTCTCCCTGTGCTCCCACTAAAGATGCAGTTGTTTGGTGGCCAATCTGCACAAGGTATCTATAGTATCGGTGAGCATCCCTGGCTGATGCTGTTTCAGTGACCCCAGACACTCCACACAACACCCTTTTCTCTGTTTGAGCAGCAGAGAGTTTCAAAGTGGTGCTGGAAACAATAAGAGATGGATCCGAAAATAGCAGGTACCAAGTTTGGGCATTAGTACATCTGACCGTAGCTTCAGCAGTTGCTTCTAGCTGACCTAGCCTGCTGACCACACAAAAATCCTGCTGTGGCTACCTCCCCGCGATACAGCAAAGGCAGTCTGCTCATCGTGAAGGACAGGAGTGATGCTACTCCAGATGAGTCGTAGCAACATAATCACCACTGACCTACCAATGCCCAGCAGTGCAGGAAACCACGGTAAGATGGCTTAGCACCGAATGGTCCACACCAATATCCAGCTTTCTGCAGTGTCTCTGATACTCCCACAGAAAAGCTCTGTGCATGCAAGTATGGCATCTCTAAGCCAGCTGGTTGTACTCCTCCCCTCTTCACAGAATCATAAAAATGTTTGGGTTGGAAGGGATCTTAATGATCATTTACTTCCACCCCCCCTGCCCTGGGCAGGGACACCTCCCACCAGACCAGGTTGCTCCAAGCCCCGTCCAACCTGGCCTTGAACACCTCCAGGGATGGGGCAGCCACAGCTTCTCTCGACAACCTGAGGCACTGCCTCACCACCCTCACAGGAGAGAATTTCTTCCTAATATCTAATCTAAATCTCCCCTCTTTCAGTTTAAAACTGTTCCCCCTCGTCCTATGGCTCCCCTCCCTGATCAAGAGTCCCTCCCCAGCTTTCCCGGAGCTCCTTTAGGGACTGGAAGGGGCTCTAACGTCTCCCAGGAGTCTTCTCTTCTCCAGGCTGAACCACCCCAACTCTCTCAGCCTGTCCTCATAGGAGAGGTGTTCCAGCCCTCTGATCATCTTTGTGGTCCTCCTCTGGACCCGCTCCAAC
>VZSZ01008265.1:139687-178625 GCA_013398815.1 Ibidorhyncha struthersii
GAACAGTCCTCCTCAGATGTCGGCCATTGAAGGAAGAGAGAGGGAGCGAGCCAGAGCCAGTGCTCCCAGCTTCCCAGCTTCCTTTCTTCCCAGCCTCCTGCTTCCCACTCCTGCTTGCCCTTTGATCCCTCAGAGGGCTTTTATACTGAGCATGAGGCAGATGGGATGGAATACCCTGTTGGTCAGTTTGGGGTCACCTGTCCTGTCCGCTCCTCCCTGCAGGTGGGACCCCACTGTGTTTTTCTGCTTCCGACCCTCCAATGTGGCAAATAACCAAGTTGGTTGGCCTTGGGTGTTATAGCAATAAGTATAAGCAAGAGCCTCTCCGCATACCACGTCTGGACATCAGCCGTAACATTGGTCTTATCACTCTGAGAGAGCGAACAGTGTCTGCACAATATGCTGTTAATTTCAGCAGTTAGAAGAGGCCCAGCTAAGAGGCAAAGTTACTGAACAAAATTGGTCCTGTTTTACCTCAAACCAGGACACACTTTCCAAACACATTTGCAGCTTCAAACCCCATATACTTAGTGTGCATTGAATCCAACTCTTTGTGTTTCTACAAGTTAGGGAACGAATTGGGGTGTGATGAAGACAGTCATGTCATCGGATACAGCAGCTGCTGTGAGTCTTGCGCAGACCCAGTGCAGACCCAAGACCAGCGCTCCCCAGAGCCGTCCGTCCCAGCCAGCCTCACCTCTCCCACTGCCGGGCTGCCGACTGTGGGGAGATGGGCCGTTTCAGAGGCTTTAATGTTGTAACGCACAAATTTGACCTCAGAGAGGGGATAGTCAGAAATCCACAAATTAAATTTGTATTTCTCTCATGTTGAAAGATTACAATTATCAATATTAGAAAGCTTTTAAATGCTTCCCATCTACAGAATATCTCGTTTCACAGTGTCGTCTTTTATTGTATCATGCAAAAAAAAAAGTGATGAAAGATGAATATATTCACTTTCCTTATATGCCAATGCTTATGCTACTGCTTTATATTATTTTTCCTCTTTTTTTTTTTTTTTAATTTTAAATTTGCATTCATTATTTCTGGTCTTTCATCCAACCATGTGAATAAGGATTTAACCACGTCACAGGACTTCTAATGGATGAAAAAAGAAGATCAAATAACATAACAATGAATATTAGTAGATACCAGAAATGGAAATTAAAAATGTCATTGCAATAAGAACACATGATTCACTGCAGCCAGTGCAAGGCAAACACAAGTCAAAGAGGCAGCACAGAAAATAATGAAGCAACTGAACTACATTTTCGATCCCTGAATTATGTCTTAATTGCTGTGGCCAGGAGACTGATATAAATATCTGCAGAGAAGTGTGCAGAAAACACGTGCCACAAACATGTGGGATTAAGGTGCCACCCAAGCCCAAGCAGGAAATATACCCACTGCAAAGCCTGACATGAACTGATTGTCTGCTATGCACATCTAAAGCTGCCTCCAGCTTTGGAGCCCTCAGCACAAGAAAGCCATGGACCTGCTGGAGAGGGTCCAGAGGAGGCCAAGAAGATGCTGCAGGGGCTGAAGCCCCTCTGCTGAGAGGACAGGCTGAGGCAGTTGGGGGTGTTCAGCCTGGAGAAGAGAAGGCTCCAGGGAGACGTTAGAGCCCCTTCCAGTGCCTAAAGGGGCTACAGGAGAGCTGGGGAGGGACTCTTGATCAGGGAGGGGAGCCATAGGATGAGGGGTGATGGCTTTCAACTGGAAGAGGGGAGATTTAGATGAGATATTAGGAAGAAATTCTTACCTGTGAGGGTGGTGAGACACTGGAACAAGTCACCGAGGGAAGCTGTGGCTGCCCCATCCCTGGAGGTGTTCCAGGCCAGGTTGGACGGGGCTTGGAGCAACCTGGTCTGGTGGGAGGTGTCCCTGCCCAGAGCAGGGGTGTTGGAACTAGATGATTTTTAAGTTCCCTTCCAACCCAAACCATTCTATGACCTGCAGCCAGCTCATTGCACCAACCCTGCTCCCGTCCCGGAACGCGCAGAGCGCAGGGGCTCAGCACCCAGGCAGCACGCTCAGCGCACTCAGAAGGTGCCAAAGCATCAACATCACATGAGATTCTCCCCAGACCAAAAAAGGATTAAGCTGCTTCTCATGTGTTACAGTCACGCTAATATCAATAGTCCGACAGCTACATCTGTGTTATTCAGAGAAAAAATGTAAAGGACTCCTATAGGGGTAAGGACAGAGGTTCAGGTCACACACACGCATCACTCACCCTCTCCAAAGCTGTTCTAGCAGCACCAATAATATGTGAATCAACACAAGTGGATGCTGCCAGAGCTTGTATTTTAAAATCTGAAAATTATTTAGGATGGAGAAAGCTGAGTGAGTGAAAGGGTTTTAATACTCTTGTGCAATGGAAACTGGAAAACATGGGATGCTGAAAGAGTGAAACATGGCTGTTATCTAAGGAGGTACTTTAAGACTCACCAGAGATCACTATCTTCAATACTCGCTTTTATCACCAATCTTGTATGCATAAAAAAGATCGCCCATCGCTATAAATCCTTCCTGTGAACTTATGTGTTAATTGCTTCAGTAGAATTAGGGTAAAGAGCTATTTTTTAAATATTTTTCCATACCAAATTGCCCACACCCTTTCCTTCCCAGCGTCAGGCAGACTTGGCCACATACTAGCAGTGCAGGGAGAGGGAACGGGAGGGCAGCCTTCTTATCATTCAAGAAGAGCACACAATTATCTCATCCAGACAAAAATAGCACTCTGGGAGAAAGCATCACCTCCTCCTCATCCCAGCAAGTTTAAATCCAGCTCCTTAGGGCTGCAGTGAACTGGGGAAGGCTGAGAAGGACATGGAGCGATGTGAGGAGCAGCAGGTAATTTCTGCCAATTCCTCTCCCCATTCCCAGTACTGTATCTCCATGATCACATCTGTTTTGCTGTACATAATTAAGAATGTGACACTAGCTGTGTGCACATATGTGCATATGCCATTTATGAAATAAATGCAAAGACGTGGCTTCCCGCCAGGCACATTCAGGCCCCACGGTGCTGCACCGCAGCAGAGTTGGGAGCACGATGCTGAGCACTTCTGCAGTGGCCCCAACGGAGCAGTTATTGGGAGTTAAATAATTATCGACACTGCATTTGATTCTGCATTCTAACAATAGGATTTGTGCAGTGGGCAGAAAATTAGGGGTGAATTGGGACTGCAGAGTGTGGGGACGGAGCAGTGTGACTGCCATTAACACTAATGACCAAGACGGAGAGCAATGCCACTAAATCCCTCTGCACACCACTCAGCACTTCCCTGCAACATCCTTTCCCAGATTGATATGGGAAATTAGCGTCACGATCTCTGAATTACAGACCCTGCATTCCCTCTGAACAACACTTCTCTTGCAGACTCGTCATTGCACATGCTACTAGGAGACACCCTCCAATGCCGAAGAAGATTAGCAGTTTGATATTTCTGTCATTTGACACGTATTATCAGCAGCATTTTGTGTCATCCCAAGCCAGGAAAGCTGTGAAGCTCCTTGTTTGCTAAAATAATCTGTCAACACTGAACATGTTTCAGTCAATCCCACACGGCGAATGCTGAAGCTGAGAGGTCCTGTCCCTCCTGACTCTGGGGCTGAGTTGCATCAAAAACCCTGGGAGACAGATACAGCCACAGGAGGTGTTTTGTCAAAGTCTCGGGTCTGAGACACGTATTGATGAGGTCTTTGATGCACACCTATGAAAAGGGTACTCTTTGGAATAAAATTATTCCTATTAATAAGGTGAGGGTGGTGAGCCCCTGGCGCAGGTTGCCCCGAGAAGCTGTGGCTGCCCCATCCCTGGAGGTGTTCAAGGCCAGGTTGGATGGGGCTTGGAGCAACCTGGTCTGGTGGGAGGTGTCCCTGCCCATGGCAGGAGGGGTGGAACTGGATGATCTTGAAGGTCCCTTCCAACTCTTAACCATTCTATGACTCTATGACAGAGTCTGAAATCGAGACCAAAGCTAGATCTTGCTTTGATCTCTTCCTCACTGACATGACAAGATTAGGATGTGATCCTGATCCTTGCTAACACCGGTCCTGAAGCCCCCTGATGATGTTCACAGCTAGCCCAGGGCTGATGGTGCAGTGGCCAACACCAAAAACTTCCTTGTGGCAATGGAGACAACAAACAGCAAAAGCAACTGCTGCAGCCTTGTACCATGAGACCCGTCAGAGAAGCAGAAACCACGCGAGTAACCCCCAAAAAATTGAAATGAGAGATCTGAACCTGGAATTTAGGGAAACCTCGCAGGTGACAAGCAGAGACCCAAGAAAACTACAGCCCCCACAAATATTACACATAATACACATGCCCAGGTATTTAGGAGGAATAGCTGGGGGCCTGCAGGAGCCTTCCCCCTCCTATACCTGTATCTGTGTAACACAGAGGACTGAAACTGGTGAACACCTGGAGGCGTTCAAGGCCAGGTTGGACGGGGCTTGGAGCAACCTGGGCTGGTGGGAGGTGTCCCTGCCCATGGCAGGGGGGTTGGAACTGGATGATCTTGAAGGTCCCTTCCAACCCAAACCATACTATGATTCCATAGTGCAGGGCATATTCCCACCATAGGACAAACTGTGTGCTGTGAACAAACTGCATCCAGCTGCCCTGGCCTCCCCCGTGCCATAACGCTATTGTGATGGAAAAGCAGCCAAAATCCAGTGCATGCAGAAGCAGTTGATGGAGGCTGGACTTAATACATTTCATGCAAACAGAATACCCTGTGATGGATCTAACTAATCTTGTGCAAAGGGACGGTTTCTGGAAATAGAGCTGCAAGGAAAGATTTAAGTGGATCTCTGAGCAAAAGAAACGGTCATTTCCCCTAAACCCCCAGATCAACCTCTTAATCCTGGAATTACAGATTTTCTCAACAAGCAGTGTTTTCAGCACAACGTATGTCCTTTATATACCACGCAATAAAATCTTAATGTATCTGCGCACTAAATCTGTTAGATGAGCATTTTTCATCCTGACTTCCAAATTAATTTCAGAAAACTTTTAACATAAACCTGACCTCCTGCTCCACCTTCGTTCTCTCATGCTGTAAAGCCTGCCCTTGTGCCTGTAAGTATCTGTGAAGCAAGAGGAATACAAAAGTACATTTTCAATGAAGCAATTACTACTTTTTTTGTTAGAAATCTGGTAAATTGTCCTTCAGGAACAAGCTGAAAATCCTTCTTGTAGGAGCTCTGCTTCTTTAAATCAAAATACTTCATTTATACCATAAGTTTCCTTCCTTATAAAAGGAGAAAGTGCCCTCCATAAGTCAAGCTAAAATTTTGCTGGGAGTCAAGTACAAAAGCTTTTTCTTCAAAGAGGAAAGATGAGATGTAGTTTAAAGAGATACTTCCAGAGAAAGAAGAAAAAGAGTTCAAGTCTAGGATGAATACAGCTTGGATATATGAGGCAGTTTCTTCTCTTGGTGGCTCAACAGGAATGGAAAGCTCCCTCCTGAGAATACACCGCCATGGGGACCGAGTGCATTTCTTTCAATCTGATGCGAGAGACGAGGATCTTCAGCCAAAGCTGGGAAAGTAAAAAACTATTTTCTCAGACACATAAAGTAAGGACAGAAAGTGTTCTTCTAAAGAAGATATTGCTACTGGTCTATTTACCACTCCTATCTCCCCCCCCAAAGAAAAACGGAGATCTTTCTAAAAGACACTAGCAAAGAAAAGCAAGAAGATGAGTCGCAAAGTGTTGGAAGGAGGCTCTGTGCCTGCCCAGGAAGAGGCTCGGTCTCCTCGCTCTTTCCAAGAGGAGCTGTAGGTGGAACGAGAACTTTGGCAACACTCAACTACCTTTTTTTTCCTCCTTGGTGCATCACTAAAAGCAGTGTCACGACTAAATGCAGCTTGATGGGAATGCTGCACCTGAAGGACTGTCCTTGAATGCTTGGAGATTTAGTCACCTAGCAGGAACATCTGATGTGAACCAAGTAAAACCAGTTCGCGGGGACACACGGTTACATGCTCAACTGTATACCATGTGAACCGCTCGTTGTTCACAAAGTGGTTTTTTCCCTTCAGTCCGGCAGGGGATTTACCCCCCTGCCTATTTTCAAAACGACTGCGTGAGTTTTGTTTAACTCCATAGCTGTGTTTCTTACCCATGAACGTAGATATAAAACATCTGGGGTTCTGTTTAACTTCTTTGAGCAGGTAAAAATACTATGTCCTCAAGCAGCATATAAGTCAGGGTAATAGCCAAATAGTTTTTAGAAAGTGGTTAATCAGAATTACAGGGTACATGACAATAATACCGAGTAACATTTAGGCCTGTATTGAACTTGCAGAGACGAAGGAGTAAGATGCATCTGTCTATGAACACTAATATTATTTACTTCCAAATACTGAATGAAGCTTCCATCTGGATCCTGCTTGGCAATGTGTGAGCCGAGAGCCAGCATCCACCCTTTGCAGATGGTCCCAAGCAGAAACGAGCGCTGGGTGAGAGACGGGGATGGAGATTTTCACGGGAGTGCAGCTCCCCGTCGTTTCCCAACCACATCCTGGGTAAGACACAAACCGATCAGGCCAGGCACCAGCTGCTGGTGTCGTCCCATGGATGTTTCTGTAAACGTTCTGCAGCCACCTGAGAGCTTTAATTTAGATCTTCTTTACGGAAGACTCACCAAGTACCTCTTGAACACCTAGGACCAAGCGGTCAAGAAGATTTGGTCAGAGTCATCTGAGATCATGAGAAATTGATAATGAAATTTTGAGACTTCTTTAACGGATAAGCCACATGACATGTGCAGACCCATGCAAAGCATCTGGCAACTTCTGTTGGAGCCTGCCTGCAAAAACAAAACTAAAAGCATTTTCAAGACTGCAGAAAGTCCATAGAAATAATGTAATCGCCCCCTCTCCTCTCACACAGCCCAACACTCTGGCTCGTTCACCACTTATATCTGTGTAATTAATTATTGCAGTAGCAGCAAATGTGGCTCCAAGTGCTGCTGAATGCCAGAGCTAACTGGAAAATGAAAACCAGGAAATTACTGGAGAGTGAGGTTTCCCATCCACCTGTTGATATTAAAATTTCCCAACCAGCCAGCAAGTCAATAATGGAGATGAATGAGGAAACAAAGATTTTCCGTGGATTTTTTTTTTTTTTCACAATTCATTTTCAAGCCACACAGATACAGTGCCTTTTCAAATTTTAAATTAGAGGCTGAAGACTTAAATTAACCCTTAGGAAGTGCTCTTGATCCAAAACTAACATGGAACACAACTTTAATATTGTTTTCTCTCTTCAGCTTTACAAGCCAAGATGCTTCTAAAGTGATTTTTCACCCATACAGTTTTTAAGAAATATAAACATTTCCCTTCTTTCCTTAAACACATTTGACGGTTTCATCAAAAAATAAAAAGCTTTTTTTTTTTTCTCTAATGATAAAGTTTTGCTTTCAAAAGGAAATATCTTCTGGTTTCCACAGTTTTGTTTTTGACAGTTACCTAAATCTGTAAGAAAACTGTTTCCCTATGTAATTTTACTAAATATGTGTTCACTAAAAAAAACCCACCACATTTTGACACAAAATGTTGGCTAAGTACTTGTGATCCTCAGGGTTTGTTTTGGGGTCTCTGAGCAAAAGCATCACATGGGCAACTATTCCAGAAAACACATCCACCCCCAATATTCCTGCTCAGCACTGCCCAGAGTTCTTGACACGGCACACACAACATACAATCTATAAAGTAAATATTCAACAAACAGAAAAATCAAACCAGAAAATTTCAACTAAAAAAGACAAAATTATTTTAAGCTACTTGGAAATTTCAACAGGGACATTTCAATTTCCAATACTTTGATTTCTTATGAGCTTTTCTTTGGGGTACAGGGTTTTTCTCCTATCTTTTTCGCAGTTAGATCCAATCTTCACTGGCACTTTCAGCTTACCACAGCAATACTGTCTGCCTGCAAATATTTGATGATTAAGAGAAGGAAACACCCAGCGAAATAGCAGCCTGCATACGATGGGAAATCTCCTAGGATTTAATCACAGATGGAACCTGAAGTTTCCAATGTTCCAGAAAGACATCATCTGTTTTTGAAGTATAGCGAGAAGCATCATATGATGTAAAAACCCAAATTAAACCCATAATAAATCCCAGAAAGAAAATCTGAGAACACACATTAATAGCTAAACATGATGCAAGGACAAAGACATATTCAAGGAGGAAGCCTCAATGAAATTCAAGAAAAATCAAAATTTCAAAACAATCTTTCTCAACCCTTCCTGTTCACACCATGTAGCATCCCACTCCTGAGACTGCTTTTCCTGCCAACATCAGTTTCACACCCATGCCTAAAATTAAGAATTAAGGAGAATCTATTACATGGATGCTGGGGTAAGAGAGAAGTGCTTTAATGGTATCCAGAAGAAGAGACTTAAATGTCTGGGTTTTCAGTGAACAGCTACACAGGGCTGATGGAGGCAATGCTTTCAGCAGCCGTGTGCGCGTGGAGCCCAACTGGAGTGCTGGGACCACGACCTGCCCCGCTGAGCCCCAGGCGCTGCCTGGACTGGGCGTCCTGCTCGTGCCTCCCTCCCAACCTCCGGCCAGACCCGTTTCCAACACTGGATGTTTGTAACTTCTCTGCATGCTGTGCTTATATGAAGTCATTAAGATGGCTTGTTTGTTTATTGAACTCCAACAAGCTAATGAGCACTTAATTTCTAATTAAGTTATTGTTCATAAAGCATTTATAAATTTGGCATTGGTATATTATAAGCACATCACGAAGCGAAGTGCAGACACTAGGCAAGAAACCCCCTCAAAAGGGAGTTGCCCCCCTCCACCCATAACTAACCCACAAAAATTGTCACCACTTTGGGTCTCTAAATTAACATACATCATGAGAGCCGTCTGACAGAGACGGGGTACTTTGGGGGAAACACAAGCCCAATGCTTGTACCATCATAAGACAGTCAAGTTTCTCTTCGAGGCCCTCAGGAGACTAAAAGGTTAACTTCAAGTGATTTGCTTAACTATGTATGTGGCACATAAAGATTTTTGTTTACACGACACTACTTGCATTAGAAAAATCTCCAAATGTATATTGCAAAGACTTTCTTTGGAGTGTTTAAAACCAGTTTTGAACAGCTTTTCTTAATCTGAAGCGCACACAAAACCACAGTTGAGGCATTCAGGTCTTCTCACTTTCCAACGGCTGAGTCCAGACACATAATTTACAGAGTCAGGTGCAAAGTTTACCATTAAACCTACAGCAATAAACTACCCCGTCTCAAGCAAGAGCCGTGCTTCATCTGAGCGGCCCACTGACACTGGAGACTGTGCAAGTCAGAATGGGATTTTATTTTTTTTTAATTCCATTTCGTGCATTTATTGCAGTACGATGTTTTCAATTGTTTCCTCTTTTTCTGTCAGCTCTGATGACCAGTTGCATTGTAATCCCAACACTTCATATTTTTTTCACTGCCTAACATTTCAAGTGCAGTTTTAAAACTGTATATCACAGGAACAGGAAGAGATCACCATTAAAAAAAAAAAAAAGGCAACATCTTTCAGCAGCAATTAAAGCAAAAGAGTGAAAAACATTTGTAGTTGTTCCCATACGAGTTTCAAGGGGAAAAGTACAAGACATTAAGGGCTGTGCTACATACTAGATCTTCACCCTATGAAAGCTGCAGGCAAATCTTCCTCTGATATCTAAGCAGGCTGAGTTGGACCTGAGCTTCACCTTTCTTACCAAAGTATTGTGATTTTTTTTAAAGAGATTTCCATATGCAAACAGCCCCACCTGACTTCACTGGCAGCAGCCACAAGTCTTCTTACCATAAATACTCCCAAAAGCTGCAGAATCTGCCCTAAAGTACTTTTTAAAACTGAGCTTCACAAAGAGCTGGTCACTTCTTTGTAACGCCAGATATTATAAGAAGTGAATAAAAAGCGTATTAAGAACTTCCCAAGCAGTTTACTTACAGTACACGTCCACTCTTATGGACTTTATGGCTGGTGAACCCAAGCCGTTCTCAGCCTTGCAGTAGTAGCGTCCTCCTTGGTGTCGCTGGATGTTGGATATCCTCAGGGTTTCATTGAAGACACTCGAATCTTGAAATCTGTCAGAGGCACTTCCTGCTGTTTTGGTCCACCTGATCTGAGCAAGCACCAAAAAAGATTGTTACTTTAAGTCTGTAAAAAGTGAGCAGAGTATAGATTTCTTCCCTGCGCTGAGAATCACGTGTGCAGCAGCCAGGATGTTGGAGGACTTGGGGAACTTCTCCAGACAACTGCCTAGCTCACGCTTACAATCAAACACTTCACCCAGGAGCCCCTGGATAGGACTCTTACATTTATTACCCTCTCTTAGAAACAGTTGATTACTTTTGATGGAAACACCCCATAAAAAATAAATGCCACTAACAAAGATATGGAGACCGACTCAAGCCACCATCAGTGACACACAGCTGGAACAGCAGTAGAAAAGTTCCCCATGAACAGGAACAAGCAGAGCTCACCAGAAAAAGTGGCTGTACTCGTGCACCGAGCATGGATAGTCTTCACTGAAATCGTATTCATGAAAGATGAGGGCACATTGGAAAGCACCTTCAAAACAACCTTTGAGCAGTAATAAAATCCAATTTAAAGGAGTCAAATGATCAATTGCTTGAAACTGAAACAAACTACTAACATCTATTTCTTCAAATAGGTGGTTTGGGTTTTTTAATGTCATTTATGGCAATTACAGATTCCTCTACTCTGGTAAATATTTTCCAAAAGTGAAGACTTTGTAAAGGGACCTTTTTAATTCCAAACCCATAAAAATGCCAGTAACAGCCCACTACAACCAACACCTGCACAGAGGTGGATACACACATTGCTAACACCCATGCTCAATGACCCGAGTCCTCGCCTGCCTGACTTAGTGGACTAAGCTGTCTTCTAAAATGCATGAGACCTCCAGAGACTCCTCCCCAGGTACCCCCTCCTCTTTCAGTTCACAGTAATTCAATGACCAGGACAAGCAACATTCAGTTCCAGGCCAAAATTGCTTTTTTAAATGGTAGGTTTTTCTTGCCTATAGAGGCCACAAGTGGGATACTTGCATTAAGAGGAGTTTATACCTCTTCTGAAGCTTCTAAAAGCAGTTTCTTCTCAACCCCATCCACCAATTCTATGCGAGCATTAAGACCAAAAATTCTGTAGTCATTGATAACTGTAGTCATTGACAGGCCTGAGGGAAGAGATGCCATCCAGAGGGACCCGGACAAGCTCAAAAAGTGGGCCTGTGTGAACCTTATGACGTTCAATAATGCCAAGCGCAGGGTCCTGCACCTGGGTTGGGAAAACTCCCAGTATCCATAGAGGCTGCAGAAGGAAGGGATAGAGAACAGCCCTGTCGAGAAAGACTTGGCGGTACTGGTGGCTGAAAAGCTGGACATGAGCTGGCAATGTGCCCTAGCAGCCCAGAAGGCTAACGTAACCTGGGGGGCATTAAAAGAAGCCTGGCCAGCAGGGCGAGGGAGGGGATTCTGCCCCTCTGCTGCGCTCTGGGGAGACCCCCCTGCAGTGCTGCCTCCAGCTCGGGGGGTCCCAACAGCAGAAGGACACGGAGCTGTCAGAGCGGGGCCAGAGGAGGCCCCGGAGATGCTGCGAGGGCTGGAGCCCCTCTGCTGGGAGGACAGGCTGGGAGAGTTGGGGGTGTTCCACCTGGAGAAGAGAAGGCTCCCGGGAGACGTTAGAGCCCCTTCCAGTGCCTAAAGGGGCTCCAGGAGAGCTGGGGAGGGACTCTTGATCAGGGAATGGAGCCATAGGACAAGGGTTAACAGTTTTAAACTGAAAGAGAGGAGGTTTAGATTAGATACTGGGAAGAATTTTTTTTTCCTGTGAGGGTGGTGAGACACTGGAACAGGTTGCCCAGAGAGGTGGTAGATGCCCCATCCCTGGAAACAGGCCTCTGGACGGGGCTCTGAGCAGCCTGATCTAGTTGAAGACGTCCCTGCTCATGTCTGGGAGTTTGGACTAGCTGATATTCAAGGTCCCTTCCAACCCAAACCATCACATGATTCCATGATTCTATGATAAAAATGAGGCTGACAGAAGACAAAATAAAAAACATTTGGCTACAGTTCCCAAAGATTGCCCAAAGGTAGTCAGCAAAGCCATGATGTAAAAAACAGCATTTAGACACTGATCCGTAGGGATCTGCTGGGCAGGCTGTCAACAAGCAACCTTAAACTGGTATTGGCTTGGTTTGCACAAGGTGTTGCAGCCTTGGCAGCTCAGGCAGAGCATGTCTGGATCAGCAGTGAGTGCCTGTCTCCACGACCAGCTAAGCCTGAGCTGGATATGTTGTGCTCCAGCCCTCTCCTGCATAAAGGAAGGTCCCATGGCTGAGCTGGGCAGCCCTTGGTGGACACCAAGGTGGCCCTAAAGGGTTGCCTTGGCTGGAGGGAGATCATTCCCCCAGGGTGCAGAGACACTTGAGTTGCACCATACCCAGCCCTGACCCAGAACTGGGGTCCGCATCCCAGTAACCTGCACAAGAGCACAAGGTTGGCAGGGGTCAGCCTTCCTCTCAGCGGGAGCTTCTCCTGGACAGGAGGGATCTTCTACAAAAAGCACTGAACTGAAAAATTCACGACCAGCTGTAGCCCATGTAAATTCTTCTCCCTTTGAAACGAGAGCAGGCATGGGCTTCAGAGGCTGAAATTACAGCAAACAATACTTGCAAAAAATTTTCATCTCTTTTTGGCTTGTTAAATTCATAAGCCCGACTGGCTTTGCCCTCTTGCCAGGTGACCTGCATAACTCTCACACGGTTCTGCTGCTCTAGGATAAAGCAAATATGCCAAACTCCATATCTACAACGTTCGGTCTGCATGTGAGAGAGATGCTATTAGCACTGCTATATTTACCAGTCTCAATCTGCCTGTACTTCTATTCTAAACTCTTGGCTCCAGGGCTTTTTAAATCATCCATATAAATGTGGTGCAGGATAATTTTGGAACATGCTCAGCTTCTGCATGCTACAGAATACAATTTCATCATATACATTCTAAATGCTTGAGAAGTACTTAAAAATAGTATTTAAGACGTTCACTGAACCTCTTGCGTGCTTCACTTTATGTAATCACAATTGTAAAAACAGCTCTGTTTGATTTTTAACTGGGTAAAAATTAACAGCATCTTTACTTTAGCATTTACGTCTCTCTTCCTCCTTTTCCTCTCCCAGAAAAAGTTTCAAGTGGAATGCAGTCTGCCCCATTAAGAGAACATGTAACTTAAATAACGTGTTATAAGTATTATCAGCATCTATTTCACTGGTAACGTTACGTAACTTACACAAAACAGTACAGCAAAATTTAGTTAGATACTGTCAGAGTTTTATCTTTTTTACGAATGCAAAGGCTTTCCCCCTCCCCTGCATCTTAACATTGATGTATCTACCTTCTCTTTATTATAAGGAATATTAACAGGATCCCGTTTGGCTGTAAACAGAACTGGACTTTTCAGCTTAAAAAAAATATACATACATGTATGGTTTAGAGGAAAGAAGAGTAACTTTAACAAATTAAATAATTTTGTAGTGTATGCAGAGATTCCTGAAGAATAAAAGGAATACTGTCCACTAGATTCTCTCTTAAAAGATTCCCTCCAGGAATGTCACTGGTGTGATTTAACTTCAGTTCATTATTTACCTTTAACTCAACATACATCCAAAACCATGCTGATCAATATTGCACTGAAATTTATTGAAAGCGCTGTGAAGAAAGATAACTCTCAAACGCTATGTTAATGCAGTAATCAAAAAAACGGGGCACAGGAAAGCCACATGTCTGAGGCTCAAAACCTCTTCAGAGAGGTCCTCTGCGGTTTAACCCACTGCAAGCTCCCGTCCATGCTTTGGGGTGACCTCTAATGACTATGAAGAAACTGAGAGCAGCAAATCCATCCTTAGAGACAGAGCATCTAACGGCTCTGGTGTCCAAGACCTCATCACTGCTTAACACGGTGACCTCCAGAGCAACTGCGGCCACAGCACTGACATCACCCCTTTTTCAAGGCAGGGAGAGGAGGCAAAGGGGGGCCATGGGCTCATGGGACACTGTGGCAGGTATCACTTTCAAATCCCAAAGCAGCATCCATGCTTCTTTATGGCAGAGGATTCAGAAAGCCTCTAGATTGTTATCTTCTAAAAACCCCCACTGTTAAGATTGTATTTTCTCGTAGCCCAGTATTTTCAAATAACTTGGCACAAAACAGTCTCTCACCCAGATGCTTTTTATCAGTGTTTGCTATTCATCAGCTGCTCCTCTTTTTGCAGCCTCCCAGTTCCTAGTGCTTCTGCACTGGGTGCTCCGCATGGCCACACAGACAGCGTGGATAACATGGCAAGTAAATAAATTCTGTTCCACCGAGAAGTCAAAGCCAGTCTTGCTCGTAATGCAAAGGTTTTAATTAAAAAGTTATGTCCACACATCACGGCATCCGCATGTCGGGCTAATAAATGTTAATCCATTATGCAGATACGCACTCGCTGACTTCTAAGGATGCAATTTTCCAAAGTACTCACAGTTACTCTGACGCATATTTGGGAATCGCACCCAAGTACTGCCATTGCTCTGCCACCATATGATTACGGTCTTGATTTATAAAATCCTTCTTTTCTATTTTCTTTCCTTTTCTTTTTTGCTTGCCAAACATGCAGAAGTAAAAGTGATTTATCAACAATTCAATTAAAAATTATTCAACTTTTAAAAATTAGTAAGTTATGACCCATCTAGCCACTTCGTGACCTACGTACTTGTCTGATTTGTATATGCCCATAAGTTCTCTAAGCATCAATATCTTTGACAGTCTTTTATGCGCTTAAGCAGATGCCCTGAGACACACAGTCATATTTCACCCCACAGCTTCAGTTTTCTCAGTGAGCTTTCCTGCAAATTCAGTAGGAGTCATAGACTTTACATTTTTAGACTAAAAATGCAGATTAAAAAAAAAAAACAAACCTCTAAGAATATTTTGCCTAACTTTTCTCAGCTTCAACAAAGTACTCATGCCCAAAAAGAGAGCAGGAGAATAAGAAAAATATTTAATTTTGACGTTATAAAAATGAAACACTTCTGGTTTAAATACTGTCTTTGTCAAGGATAATAAACATTAAAATATCTTTACTCTGAATACTTGGTTAAAAAAAATAAACACCACCAACCACCCCCCAAAAAAAAACAACAAACCCCCACCATTTTGCAATGGAAATTCTTCTTTCTTCCATGGAAACAGTAGGTGGAAAATGAGGGTTTGACAATCTTTTTTCTTATACCACAACACTGAAATCTGCCTAACGAAGCAACGGCAAGTAAACACATTCCTTAAAATATACCCAGTGCCGGCGCTGGGGGTTGGCGCTGCATCCCACTGCCACTGATTGCGGTCACTGCCCTCTGACATTGCTGAGAAAACAGGGATGAGGAGAAGCTCCTGATCGCTATTATAATCCCCAAATCCCTGCTTCAGATTAAAGTCCTCCTTCATTTGCAAACAGCCATAAAAGAGGTCTTTGCACAACCTCACTGGGATGTGCTGGAACATTTCTTCATGCCTAAAGACATCAGAGGCTTTGGAAAAAGCCCTCTCAGGCACACCCACCCACCCATCCTCCTCCCAGAAAAGGAAAATAACACCTTCAATTTATTTTTATAGAATCATAGAATCGTCTAGTTTGGAAGAGACCTTTAAGATCAACGAGTCCAAACATTAACCTGACACTGCCAAACCCACCACTAACCCACGTCCCTCAGCACCATGTCTACATGACTTTCAAATACCTCCACGGATAGTGATTCCACCACTTCCCTGGGCAGCCTGTTCCAATGTTTGGTACCCCTTTCCATGAAGAAATTTTTCCTAATATCCTACCTAAACCTCCCCTGTTTGTTTTTGGTTTGTTTTTGGTTAATGGTTAGACTCTTAAAGGTCCCTTCCAACCTTAACGATTCTATGATTCTAGAATTCTATCTTTGTTCTCAGTAAAGCAATGGCTGAGACAGCAGCTACTGAAGGCAAGAAGCACTCGCTGCCTTCATGGTAAACACAGAGGACATACTACAGAAAAGGCCCTTTTTGGGCCAGGAAAGAGACAGTGATTTCTGCTCCTTTAGTCAAGGACATTATCTGATGCAGTTTTGAGCATGTGCACCTCCCTTGACCTTCTGTTCAGAGGGGATATGGCCACACTGCAGACCTCAGTGCCCTGTGAGATACACCAAGCTCGTTTCAAATGGGCCAGCCCGGGGTCTAGCCTCTGCCACGAGGAGATCCCCATACACGGTTCTGTTAGACAACGAACCAGATCACATAAGGAGCTACACCACATATTTAAAACTCCTCTATAACTTGGCTCCAATTCACATCTGGAGTTGCATTACTCCCTTCCTACCCTCTGATTTAAAAAACATTTTTAAAAAAATCCCCAAACACTCTAAAAAAAAAACAAAAAAAATGCAGAAAGAAACAAACAAAAATACCCAGAAGAGCACATTGGATCCAAGTTTTCATTGGCTGACACCAGGAGAGACCATTCACACCTATCTGCAATAAGTCAAGTAGAACATGCTTTGACCCAAAATAGCCTTTTTTTTTTTTCACCCAGCTCCCCTTCCTTTCCTGCAAGTAAATCGCAGAGCCAAACGACTGCAAGGCAGGTGTAGACCACCACCACAGGACTGGCAGGGATGGATTTTGTACCAGACTTACACGGGCACTGGTTCACAGCAGAGAGCAAGTTGTCCAATCCCAAGGTTTCTGCACAGAACTGCTCGACGTCCTCGACAGGAAGACCATCACCAGGTGACTCCAACAGCTCCTTGTCTGGCTTGTGTCTAGGCCTCCTCTCACTTGTGTGCCATCCTGTGCGACCTGCTGGAGGTGACCCTGCTCTGACAGGGGGGTTGGACTGGATGATCTCCAGAGGTCCCTTCCAACCCTGACCATTCTATGACTCTGTGTCCGGGCAAACACTTCTGCAGGGCCGACTCAGGGGATAGTCGAATCAAATGTACACCTCCAAGGGTTTCTAAATACCCTTCCCCTGGTCACCTAAAACAAATCACAGCTATTCCTGCCTCACGCCCACAAGACAGGAGATACAGCACTGATCGTAAACACCACCGCCTCCGCAGGACACCACCTTGCACTGACTTTTGCAACAACACATTTAACTCTAGGAAATCTCCCAAGGTGTTCACCAGATCATCCTCACCATGCACGAAAGGAAAATATCCACATGGCTAAATTACAGGATTAGCTACCCCTATAGCTAAATATGATGGGGGGGATGCTGCATTTTGATTTTTAGTAAACCAGAGGCAGCACCATGCAGCATGCCCGATGCGACGGAGAGTACAAAATGTATGGCGTTACTGGAACAGATATCACTACAGGTTATCGATATGCAGCAGTGGTATGAAAAAAAAATCTCTTCCTATTTATTTCATTTGATAATGTCCAAAATACCGGACTTGAAAATGGTTTCAGGTAAAAACACTGCTCATTGTTCAAAAATTCTTACGTGGAACATCTGAGTGGCAAAGCAGCCAACCCAAAGCAAGTCCCACTTACTGTCTGAAGCGATGATCCTCTGTCTTGGACAGAGCTAGAAAGCTGTTATCACTGCAAAACAAATGCAGAACTGGAGAGTATTTGGTTTCCAAATACATTTCTTCGAGATCACAGTAGCCAAGGTGCAATCACCTCAGAAGACTGGGTTTCGTTGCTCCTGGACTGGACGGCTCAAACTTCACAGAAACACGAGGGAGAAAATGGTGCGCTGTCACCAGGCCAGGCACGCGACTGACGCTGTTGCCTTTATGGGACAACTCGTGTGCTTACGTTTACACACACACTAATGCTTCAGTAGGCTGGCAGGCCACAGCACAACTTTTTTACTCATGTAACTAAAAGCAGTCTGTGACAGTAACTGTTAACATGCAGGACATGATCAGTCCTGATTCGGTGCCAGAGATCACAGAAAAATTGCTATTTTCCAGCTTGATTGCTACAACACAGGGAAAAAAAGACTTCCTTATATTCTTCAACAGAGGAAAAAATGTGGTTATTAATTACAGAAAAAAACAGCATTAAAACCACAAAGTTACAAGCAATCAAGTCCTATCTGAAGGACTTCAGTGCTTTGTTCATGGTTCACTTTAGCCCAAACCACACCAGACATACCAATGCTGCGGCTGGAGCCTATGGATGAAGGCTGTGGTCTTCTGGCTCAAAAATGGTAAGTTGCAATAAATGAAAGGGTCAAGAAGAATAACAACCCTGCTTTAGTTCCTTCCTATAACATCTTGCTTAGGTAAATCAACCTGCGTTTCTTTACGAAAAGGTTGTGTCTGGGGAAACATGTATACGTACTTTCTCAAAACATCTTTGAGCAACCTGCTAAATGATTAATTGCAGCAATTTATCCTAGTTTGACTATAACATTTTCCTTACGACTTTAAGATGTTTCACTGCTTCGAAAAATTAGCACTTTTATACTGAATAATCAATACACATTTCACTATAAACATCTCACTGAAGGATGGAGTTTTTTTCATGGCAGGAAAATACCTTCTTTAACATTAACTGAGAAGGACTGAGCTCAATGAATTTCACAGAGCCCTGTTTCTACTGAGGTCAGGATCATTTTAAAATTGTCAATAGCTGCAGGACTTAAAAGGGTCTTGCATGTTTACGCCTTCCTGATGGGAAATTATTTAATGCCCATCAACTAAATTATTCAATGAGTTTCAGGAAATGATCCAAACATCTGTGAATGGTGTATTTTTATTATTCTCTCAGCTTTTTTATTCAGCAGCATGAATTTGCTTCAAAATGAAATACCAATTTTCACCTTCATAATAAAGAACATAATCTAAGGGCAGAATGAGGCAGACATAGCACCATTTGAATTCCTAGTCATTAATTTTTATGGCGGCCTTCCTAATGTTGGTATTCCACGTTAAACCACCCGAGTCATAAACACATCCTCGTAACTTAAATGCGTGGAAATTCATTCACTATAGTTCTTAAGTGGTTGAAAGGCAAATATATACAAGACATTTTGGAACTTGTAGCTACTGTCACTTGCACGGAGCTAAGCTTGGTGATGAGACCATCAGAGAACTCTGTGAAATTCACATCTAGACTCTTATGTCCCCTGTGAGCCAATCTAAATCATAGTACTTTTTTTTTTTTTTTCTCTACTGGTAGAATAAGTTGCTCTTGTGGCCATACAGGTACAGTAAATGATCCTTACAGTTTTCAAAAAGAAATGCTGGTGTAATCAAACTCACATGGGTTATAAGAGCAATGCTGTGGTAAGAGAACTGATAACTTGGAGGCTGGTCACTGGAAGAGCTGGAAAGAAGAGAACTGGGTCCATGGACAAGGTATTTCAAGTGATGCTCTGCAGAGGTTACCTCCTAGAAAGTCATGATCCTGTGCACATCTCTGAAACTGTGATTGCTAAAACGGACTGGGCACAGGGAGGTGGTACCACAGCTAACCGTGTGCTCCACACCAGTCCCACCACTACTCTGAACTACTGCTGAACCAAAAAGTTGAGAGATTTTTTGTTGTATAAAGCAGAGGATAATCAGATATATTACGAGTTTTACATTGTCTCTACCTGAAGTTTCTACAATTGCCCTTGGAATAAAGTCTATGGTGACAGTCCCACTGTGAGGGCTATACCCCAGGAAGATGTTGAAGAACTGGCAAGGGTTTAGAGAAAAGCCACATACTCATCGAAGTAACAGAAACACGCTCAAGAGTACAAGTGATAAACTCAGCAAATTTGCAGTATCAAACAAAAAATCAGGGAAATGCAATCAACATCTTTAAAACATACATGAGGGACTGAAATTCGATAGCAGATCAATTTTCAACATAAGAGGCAAAGTTAAGGCAGTAATAAAATGGATTAGAAATCACTTTCCATTTGCTCAGCTTAAGATGTTTATGCAAAACATTTTCTATCCAAGACATTTCACTAAATCAAAGTCAGCAGTGCCAAAGGCCTTTACCAGGAGTGCTGGGGGATGTGAAATCTCCTCCTTGTTCTCACACCCAGAAACCAGCTCTACAGCCCAAACCATCACCTGGTACTGGATCTCCATCATCCAGCACTTCTGCACAACCGCAACCAACGCGCTGTCCTCACAGTGTCCAAAACCCCAACCTTACCCTAAATAACTCATACTAGCCCAGCATTGCAACCAAAGTGCCTTATATGGCTGCTGGTCTTCCCTGCACAACCTTCCAGAGCCCAGTTTTACCCAAAATTCAGTACGGGCACGCAACCAGCCTGGAGCGGTACCATCCCCACCTCCTGGTGCCCAGAGGTGATGCCTTCGTCCAGTTTGGGGACGGGGCCGCGGGTGGGTGTTAAGAGGAGGATGGAGGTCTGGGGAGCTGCCGTTCAACCGCACCACAGGCAGAAGGAAATCAGAAGCCATCAGCTCCCCCGTGCCCAGAACTACTTGTCTCCCTCAAGAGCAAAAAGGCATAAAAACTTGTTCCTGTTGTTAAACTCAGAAGGCTGAAGTCTAAACAGAGAGAGGAAAAAGTGGCTGCTAAACAGGATTTTTCTACTTTAAAGTCATTCTTCATAATAGAATCGCATTTCAAAGTGCCAAAGCCATCTTGAAACCCAGGCAGTTTAAAACTGATGCCTTTTTTTTCCTTTTATAATAATCCTTTCACGTATTACTTCTGCTTCTCGTTCTCTCCATCTCTACCCATTTCACTCCCCTGCAAGACTCCTGGGAGAAACAGAGTATTCAAGAGAAACAGCTTTACAGAGCACACCCAAAATGCTGTCAGAGCTTTACAACAAGTAAACTGATAAAGATAAAAGAAAATGTCTGTCTTCTGGTCTTTCAGTAATACGAATCTTGACAAATTCCTGCAACAATCAATAGGGGAGGTGTTTTGGGGCAGACCACACAGCCTTGACACTGACTGACAAGTGTCACAAATAAACGTGTCTGCAAATGAGAAAGCAAAAGCAGCAGTCGCTGACGTCAGCACGACTGCACGGACGGCGAAAATAGAATTGCAACAGAAAGCTATTTCTGTGCAGATGGCGAACGCTACGAGGCAGAGACCTACATACTTTTAGCATGAGCATCAATAGAAAGAAAAAACGCACTCTTCTTTTTTTTTTTTCTGTGCAAAAACAAAGAAAACAACTTTGTTACCAGGACTGCAAAGTTCTGCAGATCCTCAATTCTTGGTTCCCGCAGGAGCACGCCTTCCCTCCTCCTGCAGAGGTGCCACTGCTCGCACCCAGCACCCTGCGCTCTGACACTAACCCAGGCACGTTTCTGGCCCACCTCTGCTTGAACAAATTCAATCCACTTAACTGAACATCATAAAACGCTGGGTTTAAACGGCTCTTTTTCCACTACATTGTCTTCTGCAAATAGCACCGAGGTTATTGATTTCCTGCAATGCAATATCAGTCTGTTTACTTAAACTAGTTCCCATTTTAAAAACTTCATAAAACGTAATCCGGAAAAATCATGCTATACTGCAAACATCACTGATAGCAGACTCGGTGCACGAAGAGACTCTGAGAAAAATCCCTTCTAAATATTGAAAGCTGATGACCGCCAGGCTCTGCCTTTATGTCCGCATTGGACCTCATCAGCATTTCTTACAGCAGACCCCACGTTGCATCCCTCTGAGACTGAAGATGCGCACCTGCCTTATTTCCAGACATCTTTCTGAATTAAACCCTAAATCTCAGTGATCCAGTAACATTAGCTGTGCTTTATCTTCCTTCCGCAGGAACCAGCACTCATACATGCTGAATTACACCTTACAATCTCATTCAGCTAAAAATGAGAGTGAGATCCTCAGATTTGACTTGTTTTAGCTGCGATGACAAAGAAAGGAGATGACATTTGATTTTTCTTGAAAGGTGGGAGAATTGGGAAGGGGAGGAAGCAGGGAGAGAAGGGAAAAAAGAAGAAATCTTGACAAGAGAGAGTTGGCAGCTCGGCTGAGAAGGCAGCTTGGTATGAAATGCTATCAATAGAACTTCAGGCCAGAAAAGATCAGCAGCTGCTGAGCACAAGTCACAGATTCTGCATCAAGCCCACGATTTCTTGTAATATAAGAAATCAGAGGCATTGACTGAAATTATCAAACAGCAAAGTTTGTTTGTTTGTTTTTAAAGAACACCTTTTTTCTTTCAAAACACAACATATAATTGTGTTGCGTAACTAACAGCCACGAATTATTAACCAACACGATGACATTAAACCCAGGGATCGAAATTGATTCCAAAAGAGAGAATATTCATTCATGGGAATTAAATCTATCCATACCAAGTTACCACAGTCATCACATACAACCTTTTGAGAAGGCAATTCCAAAACATCAGACACCCAGAGGCTGCAAGATTAAGCACATCCCACCTACATTAAGCATTCCAAGTGCTGGACAGGAGACGGGACAAGGAACATCTGGGCTCAGTCAGGATGGACGTTCCTAGGTTTCTCCTTCAAAGTGCCAGGGACAGACCCCCAAAACCACCTCTGTTGTCATGTTTTTGCTTATGTGTATGCTTTTTTTCCCCTTTGTTTCAGAGGATGAAGAATTGGCAAAGTCTCGTTCAGACAGTGAAAAAGTCTAAAACAATATTAACCAACGCTAGAGAAGGACTGAGTCTCTTCTGCCCTGTACCTGGCACAGCTGAGAAAGGTTCTGGCAAGACCTTTGTTCAGGGAAAAGAAATTGAGCACGTTTGAATCCTACCAACTTTGAGATTTTAGCTTATTTCCAATTCAGAACCCAACGTGAAGAAAATTTATGAAAAATCCAGTAATCACAAATAGCATCATTCATGTCTTGTTGAGCTTTCCTGGCATACCTTTAAATGACTCCCACGAGTGCCAAGGAAAGGGATCTGGGAACAGTTCCCACATATCAAGAGAACTGCAAATAGACATTAAGAAAAAAAAAAAAAAGGCAAAAAACAACCTGGTTCAGCTTGAAACTAGAAATGAAAGGACAGGATTAAGGGAGAAGACTTGTAGAGCGAAGGCTAAGGCAATCATCACAATATTAAGCAACAACAAACTGAGACAATTTCCAAAGGGAAATGAAGACAGCATCAAATCGTGGAATATGTCAAACTTGAAAAGTTGATAGCGCAGGGAAGAGGGGCTACAGCCACTAATTCAACACAGTAACGATCCATCCCCAAACGCTCTTCTGCACATTACTGAGGCTCTGGACATGCATTACATTTCTACTGTTCAAGCCTTAACCAGATTTTGCAGTTGGACAGGGTGTGCAAGGCAAGCTGGGGTGTCACGGGAAAGTGCATCGTGGGGGCTGGTGATGAGGCTTTGAGGAGCTTCCCTCCCGCAGTCTCAACAGGGCACCGCTGCCACGACGAGCCCATTCTTGGTACATTACGGTTGTCCTGCTGCATTGAAATAGGACCAAACTAACTAGCTTTGAGCTTCCCCTTCCTTCTATATTAAGAACACACAATTATAAAGACAAAACAATTCCCTCCCCACCCCACAAAAGCCCACACCCCCATGAACCACCAAAATCCAGCCTACGGAGCTCAGAAAACTGTTGCCAGAGACCAAGGCGAACACAACTGCAGCACAGCTTTTTGCTTTAATGTTCCACTTCCTTTTACAAGGAGACTACAAAAGAGAAGAGGCAGCTGAACTAAGCTTCAGCCCACCAGAAGATAAACGGCCAGGTCTTCTCCAGCCCTCCACGGCTGGCTGGCTCTTGGAGTTGCCAGACGGAAAGGGTTATTTATTTTTTATTGTGATTTTACTTTCTTTGGCTCTTGTGCAAATTTCCTTGATTTTACAAGAGATTTTTAGTTAATTATGTATTTACCTAGTTAGCATAATTGTCTTCAATTATGTAATTAGTGTTCATATGTGTAATCATTTGAACATGTAATTATATGTAATTACACCATTAAAACGTGCAAGTCATAAATATCTTTATCATTTTGATTGATAGACATACGGGGAGGGAAAAAAAATCTCACTTGTTATTTTTATCTCCTGGATCCTGAAATGTGCAAGAGTAAGAGGTTTCAGCCTATAATATTGCTATAATTATTTATAAGGACCTATCAAGACTATACCAAGGTTATACCTTTCAAGTAGAGGGAGAATGAGTCAAACCACTCAAAGCTAAGGACCAAAGAGTTGCTCAATGTAGCAAGGTTGTTCCGTAAAAAAACACTAATAAGAATACTCTGGGAAATATTTATTGTTTAGTGTCTAATTATGCACTTGCTATTATGAAGAAGAATAACAGCCCACTCAGAAAAAAGATAACACAGAAAAAAACACACACAAGTTGTTCCTGTTTGTTCTGATGGAAGATGCTGTTGCACCCTAGAAAATTTAAAGCTCTCTGTACTTTTTAGCTCCCTCTAAGACAATCAGTATAGTCGTACTTAACAGTAACGTTTTTTAGTTCTCTTTAGCTTTATTCCAGCATCTGTGCTGTGCACCCTGTAGTACAGTACCAGAACAAATACCTGGCACACACCAAATGAATTAGGACAGTGATAGTTGAGTCTTGGTTTTAATTGCTTTTGGCTGGGAAGGCAAACATTTACACACAGATTAAATAGTTACGTTTATTTAAAGTTCAACTTGTCTGCAGGTTCAGATTTCTTGCCTTTACTAACATACAGAACAGTCTAGCAAAAATAAAACCCAAAACAAAACAAAACCAAACAAAAACCCCCACGTGTGCCTAAGCTGACTCCAAAAGCTGGGGGTGGGGGAGGGGGAAGCCTAACACGACAACTAACATAACAAGAGCTCTTCAGCACCGCTTGGGAATAAGCCTCAATTACAGAGCATCCTTCAGCAAAAGGCATACGGTTTTCCCAGCCCGATAAGCTCACTCGCGCCGTGCAGAGCATCCCGATCCAAGCACTCAGGTGGACCGCAGCAAAAATAAACCCGGTACTTCCCAAAACAGCCACTCGCAGCTGCCAGAGAGCTCAGTCTGTGGTATAATTTTATCTACGAGAAGAAGCTGGTGGCAGCACAGAGAATAAAGATGCGCAGAAGGATCAAGAGGGATCATTTAACGGTCAGACCAGAAACAACCCAATGTGTTCAAACTCTATCACCCTCAGGCAGGTCAGATGGACTCAGTTTTGTCAGGAGCATATCTTTCCTTAAAATGCAAAAGCAGCAACATCAAGAGCCTGCCTTAGTCACTGAGGGTATAGCTCCCAGGCCTCAGGTGCCATCAAGTTATTGCTGGGAAAGCACCGTCCTCAAGACCGTATGAAGATACATGGGAAACATGACAGTAAGTTCAAAGCATGTAGGACCACAGCATGCTACAGAACCATCTTCCCTCTGTCCCCTGAATTTAGTGGGCTAAAGGAAAAAGGCTCTGGAGAACAATCAAACCTCTAACGTTCAACGACGGAACCGCCGGTCATGGAAGCGCACACTGGTGTTGAATAAATCTCCCCTCGAAGGTCATCACCTCTAGAGACAAACTCTGGAGTCAAGCATCAGTGTCAAGTTTGTAGTCATACCACACCTTCCCAGAGGCACTAATGTATTTTTGGACTTTTGGATCTAACATATATCATTTTTGGAGAAGAGTTCAAGTGGGCAGCAAAACAAATGTGGTTTCCAGCCATGAACATTTCTTGCTGCTATGGGAAAATAAACAAGGAGCTCGCTGCTCTGAATTTTTACTTGCAGATGTAGGAGAATGTGTCTTTCACTGTGTCCACAGCAATGGGAATTATTCCCTCCATAAAAAGCGTCTTCAAGCGCTTCTTTAGGAGGTGTGTTTTCACAGACCAGCTACCAGGACGTACTTCTGCTTCAGCCACAGCAGAGCTGCGTATGCTGCTAGTTTCCCAGGGTTACTAAATTATCTCTTTACTCATCAAATGTATTCTTTTTCAGCAAGCAAGACCTGACAGCAACAGGCCTCATTCCAAATCCACCCACCTCGTTTTTGCTCATGAGACTAGTATGTTCAACAGTCATGGAAAAACAGCTACTTCAGCAGCATCCCCGAGGCAGTTCTCCATCCTTTCGGCACACGTTCTACCTTTTAAGGGCCATCAAGAAAAGGGAAAACAAAAGCTGAGAATATACAGACAGAAACCAAAGACTGCAGTGCACAGTTCAGGGGGAAGATGCAGGGGAAGGGGAGAAGACAGATGCAATTCATTCAGAGGACAAGCATCCATACTTCAGTAAACTGGAAAATGTTGCTGTTTTCCATTGATGATGGGAGATTCATGTTCTGTGTTCACTAGAAACTTTCTGTAGGGGATTTCTGGAAGGTTTTAAGCTTCCACAAGGATCAATATGAAACTGGTATGCTAAAAATCACCAACCGGGATGTCATTTCCAACTCCACGTGATCCTCTGATAGTCTCATTTTGGTGATTGCTGATGCTTTAGCGAGCGTAGGCTCAATATTCTCAACGGAGAGAATGTGACTGAAATACACACTTCACTTGCCCTGATGTTGCATTTATCTTGATTTAAGTTGACCTCTTTCCCCCACCACTTCCAAGCCCTTTTTAGAAACCTACAAACATTTCTTGTCAAGAGACAGCAGCCACCAGGAACCAGGAGGATCAGCAAGATACAACTGGTCAAATTATTCAGAATAAGACAACCGAGGAGTTTAATTTCTTTATCAGCTTGCAAACCACGTGCCTTCTAACCCAGCCTCCTGCAGATCACAAGGGAGCTTTACATTTCTTTCAGTGGCGTATTAACAAAATATTCAGTGGGACTATGTGCTGTTCGCAGCATGTGACTGGGTTACCGTATAAAAGTACGTCATTCAAGACAGGATTACATTTTAACAGTTACAGAGGGAACAAGATTGTTGTCATCCTGAAGATGAAAGCTCTGGGTGGAGCCCAGCGAGGAAGGCCACCAGCCATCCTGCAGGCACCGATCACCGCATACCGGTCAGGGTCACAGTGACAGCCTGTGTGCCGGAGAGGCAGATGGACCGGTAAGGACCTTCCCCCTTACTGCTGCCCAAACAGCTCTGCTCTCCGTGACAGCATGGAGAAGAGGCTATGCAACCCTCACCTGAGAAAGACAACACCATCATGCCCTTTCATTAATCACAGCTTAACTGTGAGGTTTTAGTATTAGATTGCCACTAGGCAAAGACTTCAGGTCCAAAACAGACTTTGGGGGGAATGGCTTCTTTAGTGGTTTGCGTTTTCTCCTGGGTTGCTTTTCAGGCCATCTAAATTCTTATAACCTTCACCATCAATTCCACAATCCACAGAAATAGATGGGTTTCAGGACCTCTGGACCTCCCTCTTTCCTCACTTATTTCACCACTTCTGCCTGCTCTTCAAGGTTCCCACAGTCATCCTCATAGCGGAGGCTACGTAAGATTTATCATTGAGACAATATAAAGAAGCATTGAGACAAAAATATATTTATCGACAATATCAATAAATGAGGTCCAGAAGCAAGAAAAAGCAACATGTACCCATGGTACATCAGGGTATCACCGAGTGTTGCAAAAAAACCCACCCAGTCCACAAGCGTTTGGAGCTGAGAGGGAGCTGACGTGCACCACACAGTGCTTCACTCCTCTCTCCTTCCAGCTCTGACAAACAAGCTCCTTCCCAAGCAGCGAAGTATCTCCATCGACAGGCCCACCTAACTGTGGCACATTATAGAGTCGCCTTCATTATTTAAAATGCATACCATCTTAATTACTCAGTGTGATTAGTGTAGCCTCCTCTAATGTTTCAGAACAGAATCCCACCTTCACCTTATTAGGGTGCGCAAAGAAAGAATTAACATTTTCTGGCACTCCATCCATTAAAAATATAAAAAGTAGCATTTCAGAGAAAAACAAAACAAAAAACTCACGTGATGTTCTCTTTGATCAGCTGCAAGTGAAACATAAAAGGTTCCTCTGAGGTAAAGTGGATGCTACATTTTCTATTTTAATTGATAGGAATTCCTATTAACTGCTGATGTGGCCAAAGAAAGCAATTTGCGGGGAGGGGGGTTATTTACACTGGAACAGCTGTTTTCCTATCCCATTCTGCATATCCTTATTACAATAATTGTACTCTCGTTAGGAAAACTGATGATGATTTCATATGACACTCCTCAGTTCATGGGAAGACTTTACAAATGTTCACTGAACACCTGATAAAATCCACCCTGACTCATGACTAAATTAGCCTGCATTTTATGCTGAAAAAACCCTTCATAAAAGTTTGACTCAATAAAGCTCACACTTAGCTACGAAGGGCATGTATTTCTATCTTTCTTCAGCATCAAAGGAAATACGTGATTAAAATTCCCGTGCTATTTTTGGTGCTGAGGCTACGAATGGTTTATTTGATGTTTTCTTCCTAAAGTACGGCACCTGAATTCACACCTCTGCAGAGCACTGCAGATACATTCGGTGCTCACTACAACCCTCCCCCTGCTCTCTCTGACAAGAGAAATAACCGTTAAACGTGGGAAAGAAAAAAAAAAAAATCCGTGACAGAAATCACAGCATCCTGACTGAGGGACGGCATCGAAAGACAAGCGAGCAAGAGGCTCCCGGAGTCGCACCAGGCTTCTTGGGACTGAGACACTCGTGCAGCTGAGCACATCGCAACCTGAGCACGTGACATGCTCTAACCCAGGACGACGGCACTGCTTTGCATGAAGAAGTGCAGTTAACCACGCCACCGACATGCTGGGACCCACTAAAACTTACTTAATTCTAGAAGTTTGGGTTATTCCCACCACTCATTTGGGACAGGTAAAAAATTCCCACTAAGCAAGTGAAAGGAATGGACTTACCCAGTCTTTTTCGTTTCCTTCCCTGCTGTTGCTTCTAAATGCAAACTTAGAAAGCTGAGCAAAAGCTACTGCTAAATCGGGCTCCACAGGGCTGGACTGACCTTTCAGTCTCTCTCAGCACCATGGTTTTGCCCTGCAAAGGACAAATATGCTAGCCTTTCACCCACCCATATATTCTCCCTATTGGTCCTCCTCTCTAATTTCAAGACTTTGCTCCTTTCTGCTTCTCCTAAGAGGCTCTGCATGTCTTTGGGGAACACAGACATTCCATCACACAGGAAGGTGCCAGCCAATGTCTCAAACAGGGGCCTTGTCCATCCCACCTAACTCTTACCATTAGGTTCAGCATGCTTACTTTGGAAAGGGGAAAAAATCCCACCAAATTCAACAAATTAAATGCAAGGCAACACAAGGCTTTCCCCCCCACTGAGCTATCACTGCTTTCCTGTCTTGCCTATTGCTTCTTTCAGTTATCTATTCAAGCCCCATCGTACCACTCAGCACCGGATGATAATTAAAATCAAACAATTCCTTCTTCATAGCATCATCGAATGGTTTGGGTTGGAAGGGACCTTCAAGATCATCTATTTCCACCCCCCTGCCATGGGCAGGGACACCTCCCCCNTGGGCCAGTGACTCACAGTCAAGAGTTTCTTCCTGATAACTCATCTAAACCTCCCCTCTTTCAGTTTGAAGCCATTCCCCCTCGTCCTATGGCTCCCCTCCCTGATCAAGAGTCCCTCCCCAGCTTTCCCGGAGCTCCTTTAGGGACTGGAAGGGGCTCTAAGTTCATCCCGGAGCCTTTTCTTCTCCAGGCTGAGCAACCACAACTCTCCCAGCCTGTCCTCCCAGCAGAGGGGCTCCAGCCCTTGCAGCACCTCCATGGCCTCCTCTGGCCCTGCTCCAACAGGTCCACGTCCTTCTGCTGTTGGAACCCCCCGAGCTGGAGGCAGCACTGCAGGGGGGTCTCCCCAGAGCGCAGCAGAGGGGCAGAAGCCCCTCCCTCACCCTGCTGGCCACGCTGCTGGGGATGCAGGCCAGGGTGCCGGTGACTTTCTGGGGTGCCAGCGCATATTGCCAGCTCATTCTTTTGCATTATAAATCTCCAATACAAACCCCGTCATCCACACACTGTGGACAGTAGCTGCAACAATGCAGGTGAAAACTGCATTGGCCCTGCTAACTCCAGCCAGTGTGGATATGGCTTGCCCAGGTCAGCATCTCTGGGGACTCAAGCAGCAAGCCTGTGCCAAGAACATCCCCTGCCAGCCACCACCTCCGTTTCTGTAGGACAGGCTGTGCGTTCAGCGCCTTGCCGCTCCCCTCAATGTGCCACGGAGCGTGAGTCAGCTCAGCATCTCCACCGGTCCCCCGCAGCCCAGGGAGAACATCGGTGCCACGTGGAGCGCCCCATTACGCCACCCGAACCCCCAGCAGGCAGGGTGCATGTCCCCCAGGACCACGCACGCCCTGGAGGAGCAGCAGTCCTGGCTCTGCTGAGGGTGTGACAGCACCAAGCTTGGGAAGCAGAAGGTATCTCCTAACAGCCTCTCAGCTGCAATGGGAGAAGCTACTTGTTGACAGAGTGGCCATCAGCACAGCACTCCACTCCTACAAGTGGAAAGAAAACACAGCAAAACAGAGCCAGGGAGGAAATTTTGGGTCTTCCAAATGCAGATCCTCCCATGCACGGCTTTCCAAGGAGAGCTAAACTATCTGCCACCCTCTTCACACGCAGCCAGCAATAAGCGCACGTCTTCGCCCCTCGATGTCAAATGACACATTCTGATAGCACTGCATAGGAGAAAGGGTGGCAGAGGGATCTGAGGGGGTGGAATCTGCTACGGTTCTGCAGAAGAAAGCCTCAGTGCTCATTAGGGCATATTGCAGCCCCAAAACAGTCAAAATCCCAGAGCTCACTGGGAGCAGAGAGGCATACATCTCTCAGACGGCCGGGCTACATGTGCCAGTGGCACCTCCTGCCTCCCCCTACTCCTGGAGCTCAGTCGGGGCAGGGGACAGATGTGGGGACCCCAGCACATGCCAGGGAGCATTGGGCCACGCTGGTGGGGACAGAGAGCACTCCCACAGCCACCCCACCCCCCCCCCCTTGCCACACTGCAGCCACAGTGAAGCAACTAGATGAGGACTCAGGCATCGCCCTCCCTCCACTCAGCACATTTCGCATCTCAGAACATACCACTCGTGACAAGGTAACACAACCCAAGGTGTGCCCACACATGGAGATGAAAGACGTGGGGAAAAAACACGGAGAAAAAAAACAACCCAACGTCGGTAATGTAGGTGAGATTCTACTGACAAATAAGGTTTATTCCATTTGACCTTTAATGGACAACCAGCAATCCAAAATCCCAGCCAGTCCCTGCTCTTTCAGAAGATGTTGCTTCCCTCTGGCCCCCCGTGGCCCAAATGTCACTCCTCAACTTGGGACAGTCACAGTAATTGCTGCCACCAGCTGGACCCCCCCATCACAGGCTAGAGCTGCCGAGGAAGGTTGGGATAAGCTCCATCTCTCCATAGGCTGTGCAGGACAGCCTCACTCGTGGGTGTAAAATGCCCCCTATTAGCTACAGAGAACAGCAAATAAGTTATTTGTGCCACAGGGATAAGTGGCCTTAGGACATCCTTACATGTCTCTTGTCGAGCTGACAGGCAGGGACAGCGCAACACCCAGTTCCTGGGCTAACGTCTGGAGAACGGAGAGGTCCGAAGGGTGACACTGCAGCCCCTCACCCAGCGGGACACACAGCCAGTCCCAGCGGGTCCGCCATGGCCCACGGGCTCTGCTCAGCCAGCCACAGAGAGAGAAGGACTCGGCATGTCGCCCTCGTTGCCAATCGGCAAAGGGCTTTGCAGAATTTCATTCGAAAATCCAAACTGACCTCCAGGCAAAATCCCAAAAGCAGCAATTTATGAAAAAAGGGCTGCATTTGCCCACCCACCGTTAGCCTCACCTGAGTGTGGATGTGGCATTTTAAAAACTTAATCAAGGAAAATTAGTTTCTATGGCAACTAATGGCGCATTTAATAGATCAAGTGATGAGTGTTGTGTATAAGAATGCTGCAAATTATGAATAGCAGTGATGTATCAGATGCTGCACAATCACTGCACAGATAACAAGCAGACATGCACTGATGTGTTGGAGTGCTCAGAGCTTCCCGCGTAATCAGGAGTGAGGCTAAGTTTTGGGGAACAACAGTGTGCAAGCGTTTGTAACTCTCTTCCCTTGCAATAATTACTGTAGCCTTCCATTATTCTCCCCAAATATCATTGATACTGATTAAACCTCAAGAAATTTTAAAGTTTCAAAATAGTTTCCAGTTTGAAAGCAGGATCGGCACTCTGAATACATGAGTTACCCTCCTTCTGCCTGCCCGTAACTAATTTTAGGGAGAATTTTGTGGCACGTGGTGGGAAGTCAGTAAGAGTAAATCTGAAGACACATTTTGAAAAAGAGGCCTCTATAGAGCAGTGTCGTGTCAGCACGACTTGGAGCAGATCACGGAGAGGCATGTGCAAGTCATCAGCCTGTTACAGCACTACACCAATTGATCAAGAAGTTAAAAGCAATGGCTGGAAAGACAAAAAGGCATAAACATGCACTGTGGCAAAGCACGCAGGAGCACTGACATGAAAGAGGGGAAAAAAAAAAGAAGAAAATATTAATTCCTCCTCCCAGACTTCCACTTGCTACAGATACCCACCACAGGCAGCCTCGCACCACGCAGGGTGTCACGAGAAGGCTAAGCAGGCAGCAGAGTGGCCTGGCACCACTCTGTGCACACCCACACCTGCCCCAGCGGCTTTGTTTCTTTAAAGCCACGAGTGTACCCTTAGGAGAGGAACCCTTTAACGCAGCACTTTCTCATTGCCTTTTCCAATCTGTGAAGGAAGGAGGAGAAAATCATAGAATCACAGAATCATTGAATGGTTAGAGTTGGAAGGGACCTTCAAGATCATCTATTTCCACCCCCTGCCATGGGCAGGAACACCTCCCACCAGCCCAGGTTGCTCCAAGTCCTGTCCAACCTGGCCTTGAACACCTCCAGGGATGGGGCAGCCACAGCTTCTCTGGGCAACCTGGGACACTGCCTCACCACCCTCACAGTGAAAAATTTCTTCCTAATGTTTAATCTAAACTTACTCTCTTCCAGTTTAAAGCCATTATCCCTCGTCCTATCGCTACATGGTCCCACCTAGTTTGGTCGGAGTCCCCGTTGCTACATTGCAGTCCCTCAAGCCCACGGGGAGGGAGTGTGAAATAACACCAAACTACAACACGCAGGTGGCACAGGTAGATCAGGCTCCCCTGGGGCAAGCCAAAGGCACTCTCGCACAGGAAGGCACGCTTACTCCAGGGGTCTCACCCCTGTCCTTTTCCCCAGAAAGAGTTTTTGGCTCTACAAACACTCCCTTGCAGGAATTACTGTGTACACAAATGCATCCTTATGTGTAAATGTACCCTGGATACAAAACTTGGATATCCAGGAGCCACCTTGCAAAAGAAAGGAGAAGGACACCTCTGCAACCTTCTGAGACTGTTTTTCCTCTCTCTTTATATCCCAGGGGAACTTTTAATGGGGTAGAAAGGAAAACCAGATAGACGCTGTGCTGGTAAGAGGAGTCCCACAGTGCAGGAGGCTGCGACGGAGCACTGGCAAGGTCTCCTCTCCTTGGGGGTGGGCCACAGGATGATGAGGGTTGAGGAGGTGCTTGGGGTGGCAGAGCACATAGAGGAGCCTTTGGAGACTCCCTGAGGACCATGTCCACTCGCAGCAATGTACAGCAAAGGTCTGAGGCTCACTTGTAGGCATCTCTCTAAGCCACAGAGTCACTGTGCTCCTTTTAGGCCAACAGGAAGGCAATGACTGGACAAACATCAGACAAGACGACCTGATGTCCCCTACAGCCAGGCAGAGGATTCAGCTGAGTCCTGATCAACCCGATCGAGGCTCAGCTTCTGAAGCTGACCCATCCTGTAGTGCTGGCGTCTTCTCCAGCCCATCGCAAGGTCTGGCACATGACTGCCTGCCATCTGGCCAAGACTGTAAGAAGACCAAGAGGAAAAAAGTTCACAGGAGAGTTTCCTCTACAAGCCATTAGATACTTGGCTTTCAAACTGCCTCTCAATTGTTGTGGAGACCTACTGTGAGCTCAGAATCAGGAAAGAAGATGAATGCAGCTAATTAGCTGCCAAAACAAGAAAAAAATTCTTTGTTAAGTAGAGCGCACAATTTTAAAGAGACTTTAATTTTGTAGGTGTAATTAACTGGAGCGCCAAACCCCTAGCTATAAAGGTGCTCAATTACCAAACTCAGTTTGCAAATCAGGAAGAGGACTTTCTGCTTTAGCTTTTGCACCCGCTCTTAAATGCCATTCCCAAAACTGAAGACTTGCAGAAGGTACTTCCACAGGTTTGCTTTAAGGACACTACATAAAGACACTAAATGATCTTTCTACTCAAGTACGGCTGCCCGGCTCCCACACCTCGCCGAGCGGGAGCAGAAGCAGATGCTCCGTTAATGAACCAGCGCAACATTTGTGAAGACTAAAGCCCAGAATTCCCTGGTCATCTCCATGCAATAGGGACCGCACATGTGTTTATGGGTGGAACTGCCAGTTCCCGCTTAGCTGTAATGCCATCACCTGCGATGGCCAACGCAACAGCAATTAGCAAAGACACAAGGCAAGAGAGCAGCACCTGCAGAGCACAGTCTGCTTTTGGCATCCCTGCAGAGGTGCACCACTTTCCTGCTAACACCCTAGCCCCCCTCCACAAACCACTGCCATGCTAAAGGGGCATTTCTACTCCACAATACATCTAGCAGTCTTTATTTCAGGCAAGAATTCCTAACGGTCCCTTATCCAGTTGCCACGGAAGTGTGAGGAGCAGCACAGGACAGCAGTTGGTCAAGACTTGAGTTCACTGCAGAAAATAGGGGATGTACATACATCTCGGACCCATAGTTTTAAAAACAACAAAGCAGGATATGGCAATTCATTAATTCAAGTGACCTGGTAAAAGCATGCAAAGACTTCAAGACAGCAGTAATGCTGGTACTGCACACTATGTGCTTCAGTGGGAAGCATCACCTGGCAGTCATCACTGCAGTGCCACTCGGTTACTCGCTGTTACCGCCGCGGTGGGAAAAGTGAACACGGTACAGCCCCAAGAACCAAAACCACAATCCCACAAACAGCTCTGGAGACTGAAGACCATTGGCAAGGCAGAGGTCCAAGCCACACCAGCATCTGCAAAGGCCACTTCTTGGAAGGAAGGATGCAGGACGCGTGGTCTCACTGGCTGACTCACAGCACGCTTTCGCCACTTCATTTTCTCCTTAGTTAACGCACGCTTTCTGCCCACTCCTGGCTTGGGGGGAAATACAGGGAACATGGATGGAGGATTTTATAAATGCCTAGCGCAGGGTTGCTGACTTCTTACAGCGTTTAGAACAAAAGGAGTTTCTGTGTATGCCAATAAGAATTGAAAAAGTTTGAGAAGCGCAGGCAAGTTGAATAGCATTCTTAGAATAGATACATAATTACATATTTTATAAACTCACTTCCCAGGGTCTGATAAAATATAATTTTGAAAATAATTTCCATACAATTTGCAAACCAAATACGATAACCTTCTGTGCAAAAAACACTAAAAACTTGAAGTACTGAAAATACCGGCAATTACCACAAAATGTGGATGGAAGTCTCTTGCGGAAAAAAGAAAAATAAAAATGTATTTTCACCACTCCCATCTGCAAGGAGAATAGGACGCATCCTGCTAGATACTTCCCCTCAAACCCACCTCATATTGAAGGCTCTCTGAACATGAGAATCCAAGAACAATATATTGTCAAATTCTTATATAAATTCTGCGCAGACGAAAAGGAACGCTTACAAATAAATGCCGTGTCGTCCCTTCCAGCCAGCCACTGCCTCTTGGTCACAACAGAAACAGACTGCAGACCTCCTAAAGAACTAGGCCCATAATGCAAGATGTAGTCAAGAAGCAAAATAAATACAAATCTTACACTATCTGCATTTAAAATATCCAAAGTAATTATTGGCAGGTAAGAGCAGTTCTCTGGCAGCTGGAAACAGCGTGCCCCAACTCGCTGATTCTACGTGAATCCTGATCTCCTGCCTTCCCCGATCGGTGCTTTGCCCCAGCAGCACCATTGACAAAAGCAACACAAACATTGGTGAGATCTACGGCACTCTTAGAACCATAGAACGATTAGAGTTGGAAGGGACCTTGAAGATCATCCAGTTCCAACCCCCCTGCCATGGGCAGGGACACCTCCCCCCAGCCCAGGTTGCTCCAAGCCCCGTCCAACCTGGCCTTGAACACCTCCAGGGATGGGGCAGCCACAGCTTCTCTGGGCAACCTGCGCCAGTGCCTCACTACCCTCACAGCAACAAATTTCTTCCTAATATCTAATCTAAGTCTTGTTTAAAAGAAGCCAAATTTCATGGGCAATGAGTCCAAGGGGCTGCAGCTCTCACCGAGTTGCATGCTGAAGTTTAAACATGGCAATGCAAAAAAAGCCATGGTGTCTTAGCCTCTTCTTTTACTTTGTGGAGCACTGAAATGAATGGAAAATTAATTGGAAGGTGATAAAAAGGCTAATGTTCAAACGCAGCCCTGCCAAACCTCCTGTATTTTGCTGCAGAATCACCCATCTGAGACTACCAAAACTATCCCCCTGCTCTCAGGCAATTAATCTGCAAAAAATATTTCGAGTCTCAGAGAGCTGTAACATGAGAGAGAGCATGAGAGAGCAGACCAAGGTGCTGGCTGACAAAAGAAAATCTATAAACAGGTAAAATGAAGAGAAATCAATTTTCCATCCTGAATTCCAGATGAGAAAATAGAGATTTTTATGAAAAAAAGCAGCCATGTGGTTGCTTTCTTGATAAGACGTTTTGGTTGAACAGCTTATTTTTTTGATTCAGCAGCATCATAAGCTTTGTTACTGCTTGAGACGGAACCTTTCATAGCTGGTCCAAAGCGTTTCCTGATGGATAACAGCCCCGCTCGCTTTGAAGCTGCCTCAAGCCTCCGGGCAGGCGGGTTTGAGAAGGATCTTTGATTTCAGCTGCACCAAACCTCACAGGCTGCTGGTCAGCTTTGCCAGAGCAGATGGAGGAGATGGTTTGAGAAAGAAACATCCTCCAAGGAAGCGCACTGGAAGTATCAGTCTACCTTCCTCCTGCCCTTTCCTGCCTGCACACGAATGTCCTGCTTAGCCCAACCCAAACACATGGCCGTGCCAAAAACTGCTGCATCCGGAACCAGCTGCTTTGGATCTTAAAAAGTTGTTAAATAAGCCTGGATAAGAATAGTTTGGGAAGACAACAGGCACTGAGAGACATGGACTGGAGAAGGCAGCCAGCCTGGGGCAGATCCCATGTACCCCACACCAAACAGCACCTTAAGCCATCAGAGATCCCTTAAAAAGCAGCAGGGTGTCCTCAAGGCGAGAGGTGCTCCCTCCATGCTTCGGTCAGTGCTACATTAAAATGTTATTATCGACATTCTTGAACGAGGTCTGTAACAATCCAGAGTCTCTCACTTGGCTCTTCCAACAAGGAGCTACCAGCATCTTCCCCACCTCTCCCCTGACCACCTTCCATGAGCCACCAATCTCCCATGGCGTGGGCACTGTTGGGGCGAAGAGGACATTCGGCAATGGGAGAGAATACAATAGCAGGGAAATTAATACTTTTCATACCTTGTGGGGCACCGAATATTAAACTTCATAATAACAGCACTGATTTGAAAACAACACTGTTCTCAATTGGGGTGTTAATCAAAACATCTGGACACTCGGCCCANGGCAAAGACTAGACAGAGATCACAATTTAAAAAAAAAATAAAAGGCTTTTTTTTTATACCATGGCTTTAATGTGTGACTGCAGCTGAGAGAGTGCAACTATGTGCAGTTAAAGTAGAGTTTTCTGAGACACAGCCTGACCTACGCCTTCCCTGGAACCAGCACAGACTAAACTTCAACTTCTTCATTTTTAAATCTTCTCATTAAATTGGGAGCAGCTACGGAATAAACGGCAGAGAATCGGCACATCTCTCCTTCCTAAAGGAACATCAGACCTCTGCAGACTTGAGGTCTCCAGTGCACCCCCTCTCCCCAGCGCCCCCACCCCGGCTGACCGCGCTTCACAGCTCCCTCCTGTCCCACGCCATTGCAGGAGGGAGGTGTTTAATTCACCACCTTCCAAAGAAAATCCTTGCGAGGTATTCTAGCGTTCAAAATCTCATCCAAATCTGCGCACCGTGATATGTGGTTATCTCAGCTCATACAGACGCACCCTCAGCTCTCGGTACTCCACAGAGCAAGATGAGAGGACGTAGCAGAAGGCCAAGTGGCACTGGCAGAAGAGAGAACAGAGAGCAGGCCTGGCTCCAAGAGCCAAGGAAAAGATGGAAACGGAAAAGCAGAGCAGGGGGAGAATAAAGCATTACAGTTGCACAGGTCTTGAAAGGTCCTGATCTAAAATAACCTGTTAATGGGGTACCCCAGGCAAAGGGGTTGGGGGTGACAGGGGGACACAGCAGGGCAGCAGTACCACAGACTGGCAAGACCCTCTGCCTTTGAATTTGATGCTGTAAAATAGAGTTAGTCCTGGAAAAGGATAGTGTCTATCTGTTTAAGTTTTTTTTTTTCTGCAGGGCTACAATGCTGTGGTTCCAATGACATCCAAGACCAACAACATCCAGACTCCCCCAAGCTCTCATGTGTCCCCTCTCCAGCTCTTCACTCTGGAGCATACTGTCTACTTTCAGTGGTCCCTGTCCTCGTATTTGTTTCTCTTCTCCTTCTACCAGTCTCCGTTGATCTCAAACACATCAAGACCCCATGTTAAAGTACAATATAGACTCACTAATTTTAATATCACGTTCCTAGACAGTCATTCAAAAAAAGTCATAAACTTTTCTGCTGTTGATGTTTACTTCTACAACACCCCAATATCAAACCAACAGCCTGGACAAATCCCCCACCTC
>VZSZ01008265.1:178806-278939 GCA_013398815.1 Ibidorhyncha struthersii
TGGACAAATCCCCCACCTCGGATCCTGTTGCATTGATCTCTACCACCCTGCACCGCTCTGGTCCTTTGCAGAAGACAGAACCAACCCGCTGAGGCTCAGAGACAGACAGGACAAAGGGAAGGTGCGGTGACCAGTGTCAGGTTGCTAGCGGGCACGGCGGGGGCTCACCTGTGGCCGAGGATGGCCGGTGACCAGGCAGGTCAGCTCCAGCGTCTCGCCCTCGCGGATGGTGTAGACCCTCTCTGAGTAGCGCTCCTCCTCGATGTTGCACGCCAGGCCCGAGTGCACGATCCGCACGGTGGGGGGGGCTGCAAGACCCAGAGAGAGAAACCAGGTGAGCATCACCGCCTGCATCCCTGGGGCTTGCTCAGACCCACCGCGGCAGCCGGACATCCTTGTGGACCCCCAGCTGGGAAGACCCAGGCAGGAACTGAGTATTTTCACCACGGAGAATCCTCCTGTGCCTACTCAGCATACGCATTTTCGCCACCAGAAGAGATCGCCACGGTATTTATTAATACCGAGCAATCCCCTGAACAAAACCGTTGCAAGCTCATTTTGCATTCCAGTTATTTTTGTTTCAGTTTCCAAATGAACCCTGTATTATTGTTCTTTTTTTATTATATATCTTTCTAAATGCATTATCACACTCATTATGCAAATGAGAAGCCTCAATTAAACCATTAAAATTAAGCAGGAGAAACAGTGCGACTGATGCTGCTTCCTTTCAAAGTCAATACCCAAATCCTGGTGCTGTCAGAGGAATCAGGATTTGGATCAGAGATGAAGTTCAAGCAGAACCCTTACTTTAATTTTCTTGTATATGCAACCTGAAGTACAGGATGTTACGCTGTTTTACACATTGTACATGTAGGAAAATGGCAATGTTGTTGCTAATACCACAAGTACAAATTACAGCTGTTTCAGCAAGTCTCAAAAGCACGCTGCTGGCTCTCCAATTCTCTATATTTCTGAACCCTGAGAAAGTTGAGTTACAGCCCTACTGCCTAAGAAAGTACCATAAACTAAACAGCAGAAGATATAAAATGTAATTCTGGTGAGTTTTAAAGACCCAGTATTTTGCCCTCGCTGCTCAACAGTGCACTGCTCCTGCTCCGTAAAAGCGGATACACCTTAAAGTCCTCACCAAAGTCTTAAATTGCAACTAGAAAGCAGAACAATTAGAGCTGAGCCCACCAGGGCTCGAAACCATCAAGCTCCAGGCCCCGTTCCCCAGAGGCAAGAGCCCCGTCCTGCTGGGAAAGCATCCGTGCATTCTCCCCTTCATCCCTCGCACCAGCAGCAACCTCCCACCCGAGACCGCAGCCCCGTTTTCGGGACCATGTGCTGCACGTCACCTCCCTCTCACACCAGACTACCAGTTCTTTGGTCAATTTGCACTTGCTCGGCTAACACCCACCCGGGATTCCTGGAGTGCATTGCTCTGGCACCCCTGCAGAACCTCCCCATCGGCGTGCTATTACCGGTCCCACCGCACACGGCTCCCAGCTGACGCAGCCTTTGTGGTATCAAGTGCTGCCCAACGTCGACTCGATACAAGCCTGTTAATAATTCAAATTCCTGACCCTCGCTCTCCAGAGGCTGAAGAAAATGAGACTCAAGCAAAGGACCCTGAACAGGACAGTGTCAGGTCAACTAAACGGACAGGAAGAGAATAATTATTTCAGGCTGTAATGACTAAGCCTGCTATTCCCAGCTACCTTGCATCGCCCCCATCCATCCCAGGCTACTACATTTAGATCATTTTTCAATGTGCTTGGCCCAGGTTAACCTCTTCAGCAAGTGTTTAAGAAATCTCTCCTCAGTGGAGCCTCTCTGCAGAGCACCAGCACAGCTCGTGCAGGGAATGGATGTCTCCTGCATTATTCACAAGTCTAACGGTACAAGGTGACACCGGTCTGGAAGACCATCAGATCAGCAGAGACAACAGCTTGGTGGGGCCACTCAAGACTAACCAAGTGACCACAAGGGCAAAAAGCCCCCCCTGTGCTCATAGCCTGCCCATAAGGCAGGGGTGGCCCAGCAGCTCCAGCTCCAGCAGATCCTCCAGTGAGCTCTGCTCCTCAAGCCACTGCGCACCAAGTTTCAGAGACCCATCAGCTCGCCCTCTCCACTCCTCCATAGGCAGCTCCTATTTGGCAAAGGTGACAACAGGTTAAAGACCATTTCCAGGAACACACACGCAATGCTCAGCCTATGGACGCATTTAGTCAGACAAGTATCTCCACCTGCCTGCCCACACAGGAGCTGCCTTGGCTTTGCTTTCCTGCTGCTCAGAACTGTTTTACAGCCCCAGCACCCTCCCCACACGATTACACAGCTGGTGCTTTGCAAGGCTAAAGATGCTATCTACTGCTCAGAAGAAAGAAATCAAACCTATCCTTCCCTTGGTACCATAGGTCCTGGCTGCTCCTCCCATGGAGATCACTGTCCCTCCTGCAAGGGCAGAGACATCCTTGTTTCGGAGTCAGTCCTGTGTGTCACATTCTGACCTTAAAAGAACCATAGAATCATTTGGGTTGGAAGGGACCTTAAAGATCATCTAGTTCCACCCCCCTACCCTGGGCAGGAACACCTCCCACTAGACCAGGTTGCTCCAAGCCCCATCCAACCTGGCCTTGAACACCTCCAGGAATGGGGCAGCCACAGCTTCTCTGGGCAACCTGCGCCAGGGGCTCACCACCTTCAAAGTGAAAAATTTTTTCTAATACCTAACCTAAATCTCCCCTCTTCCAATGTGAAGCCATTCCCCCTCGTCGTATCACTACATGCCCTTGTAAAAAGTCCCTCCCCAGCTTTCCTGTAGGCCTTTTAGGTACTGGAAGACTGCACTAAGGTCTCCCCGGAGCCTTCTCTTCTCCAGGCTGAACAACCCCAACTCTCTCAGCCTGTCCTCATAGGAGAAGAAACTGTTGATTCTTAATTATTATTATTTTTTCTAAGTAGAACAGCAGCACTAATGCTCGGTGTACTACGGCTTTCCCTGTGCAAGGAGAGCTTCTCCCCTTCCACACGCCTCAGGAGTTCAATATCATGGGACATGGAGCATCCTCCTTGTTCCACCACGCACAGCCACTGTACAACAGGGCTCTGGGCCACGACTGGGGCTTTGATCATCTCCCACAATCCCAATAATACTGAAATGCTCAAGCAGAGCCACAGAGCAGAAAGGTAAAACAAGGTTCAGCATAGATCATGAGACTTCTGATAAAATTAGAAGAGTCAGCAACATTATGCCAACATCCTGCTGCCTTTTAAATCCATATTACATTAATATTACATTTACATTCATATTATATTCATATAACTTCAAATTACATTTGAAGTGTCCTTCATTTCAGCGTCTATGCCACTGCTCCGTATCCATTAGGTTTGGGAAGGCAATACAGAAAAGAAAAAATACCCCCCTGTGTATTATTATGCCAAAAGAATACACTGCTTTAAAAGGAGATCAAACGAATAAAGGAAAATGAAAAATATTCTTACATCTTTAAGTTTTAAAGTCTTATGGTTCAGAAGACATTGCATAATTATGAAATGTCACCTCCCTCTCTACTGCAGGAATACTCATTACAGCTGCTTCTGAAATATGCCTCCGAGGATTTAATACCAGACGAGACATTAAAGTAATATATACTTGGCATTTATTTTGTTTGTGGCATTTTGGAAGAATTTGTCTGGTGATTATACACAGTAAATATTGCATGAAAGAATCCATCATGGTGCTGTTCCCAGCAACGCGCACATGCCATGCAAGGAAAGCTAAGTGTCAGCTCAGAAGGAAAAGCCGTAACCACAAAACCAAGAACAATTCTGCCCATCTTCTGCTGCAAAGAAGCTGTGTGGTGCCATGAGACTTCTTCTTTCAAATGAAAAATGGTGCTAGCCTGACCTTTCACCATATCTCATTCTATATTGACGTTACATAGGTCCCCTTTATTGGCTGCTCTTTTCCAGCGATTTCATTTCCCTTCGCTGGCTCTTGCATGCACATACACGCCTACACAAGCAACTGGGTTTCAACTTGCAAGAAGTTCCCCAGACAGCATAGACCAAGGAAAAAAAAAAAAAAGAAGTCATAAAAATTTATCTGAAAGCAAAATTAGAAACGCCTGAAGTTGAATACGTATGCAGGTATCCAGACACACTTAATAAAAAAAAAGACAAAAGGCAAACGAGATGCTATGATGAACACTAGCTGACTTTGAAGGAAACACGCAGAATAAAACTTATTTTCTAAAGCAGTGCAGGAGTAAGTAGAAAAGAGATTTTTTTCAAACCAAGCCAAACACCCAGAAAAAGCAAATAAACAAGTAAACAAGTGTGAGTTAGTACAGGACTTTGAAAGGAGATATTTCATGACCTACAGTACATTTGTGGAGCTGTGGTGCGAACAAGAGACCTTGGACAACCAGAGCACTCCGGCCTGCCTTTCTGTTTAACGTGCTGGTAATTGTGCTGCTCTTGACCTTAATCATAATATTTACAATAATTGGTATTTTTCTAAAAAAGCTCAATTGCTGTAATCTTTTTAATAAATGATCATTTCAGCTTTTATTGGAAAAAAAAGTTTTAGATTATGTGATTGTGATTGCACTGTTTCCTGACTGCTCAAAACAGAAGACACGCAGAATCGACAAAGTATTTCTTCGTGATTTCTAAGTTAATTGCAAAAGTTTCTAGGGCATGAGATATTAATTTGATGGTGATGTCAAAAAGTCACATGTAAACAAAAGGCAGATTGAAGGGTAAATGATTGTTTTGATAAGAGGGTTGAACCTCTGTAAAAAGCATCCTCAGTTTCTCAGCTTCCAGTGACAGGTGGAAGGTGAAGCCTCTCTCCTCCTCCTTTTCCACAAATCCCCAGCCATCTCCACCTTTATGGTACGCATTGATTCATCCTGCATCTACACGCCCGGACTTGCATGCATTGGACCAAGAACAACAAAGAAATTGCACAAAAACCTCTGCAAGAGTTTGTTCTTGCGCTTCACCAGTTCAAAATGGGGTCCCCGCCAGCTTCAGACAGGCTCCAGCAGCTCAACAGCTCAAGTGATCGCTTATTACTCCACATCACTTTAAATAGGAATTAAGTCCTTAAAAGAGACAAGGATTTCAGCTCATCTTCATGTCTGAAGAGTTATCATGGCCTTTTCCCCATCCCGCTCTAAACTGGAGCATACCTACCATTCCAGGAACAGATCCCAATTGACGGAGACCATATGCCATAGATCATAAGTTTTTAATACTTGCCCAGCAGGAGGAACAATAAACAGCAGTTTAATGAGTTGTAAAGGGGGGGAAAAATTATAAATCTATCTGCGCCTAAAAACCGCATTATGGTTCCCCTAAGTCAATAGATACTCTGCTGATAAGCTTTGTAGTGTCAAAATTAGGTCAGGCTGCGACAGTAGTGTTGGGAAGCGGCAGTGTGATTTAATTAGCTCGGTGCCTTCTCATGTTAGTGCTATCAATCAAGGAGGCTTCCTGAGCTCCGGAAACACAGTTTAAGTCACAGAAATATGGGTGAGTATCAAGCAACGTGGCAAAAATCAGTCCAATCAAGGAGGAAAAAAAAAGGTTGACTTCATCCTTCTCTTGCTAGTCTGGGGGGTAAGGGCAGAGGAGGGGACACGATAGATGCTACCATCTGCACAAGGTGACAAGTTAGTGGGAAATAGGATAGGATGAGGGGTACTGGTTTCAGACTGGAACAGGGGAGATTTAGATGAGATATTAGGAAGAAATTTTTCACTGTGAGGGGGGTGAGCCCCTGGCGCAGGTTGCCCAGAGAAGCTGTGGCTGCCCCATCCCTGGAGGCGTTCAAGGCCAGGTTGGACGGGGCTTGGAGCAACCTGGGCTGGGGGGAGGGGTCCCTGCCCGGGGCAGGGGGGGGGAATGAGATGCTCTTTAAGGTCCCTTCCAACCGAAACCATCCTATGATTCTGTGATAAATATTTAACACTGATACACAGGAACCTTTTAAACTATGGACCTCTTCCTGCTATCACTTACTTATTAAGGCTATTGAAAGTAACACATGGCCATAATGCTATTTAAAAAATAAAATTTAAAAAAATACTAAAAAATAAGATACCTAAGAGCTTCAACCAACTGTAATAATTCCAAAAATTTACACAAGACCACCTGTACTTGCTCAGAAGCACTTTGCACAATATGGATTGAACCAGGAATGTCACAAGTGATTTCCAATGGCCCTTACTGGAGCGAGCCCCTCGCGCAGGTCAGCACCACACAGTCTCTAGGCAAAGGCTCCCTGTATTAGGTACTTGGCATTGGTCTCAGCTGGGACGCGAACTGAAGAATGCAATCAATACCCTGAATACGTATTTAATAAAAACTAGTTGTGTAACATTTCTCATTCCCCACTTCCCCCAAAGAAAGCTACACTTCAAAAAAAAAAAAAAAAAAAAAAAAAAAAAAAAAAATTTTNAAGAAAAGCTTGTCCAATGATAAATTTATGAGTGGACTGAATATGACCTAACCTCCAGTTGGAAAAGGACATCACAAATCCCACATTACCTGCAGCAAAATACTCTAAACGCTGCATTGATGAGAATTATTGCCATCGGGCAGTACATTCATCATGGCAATACCACTGAGATTCCCGGTCACTTCATTTGCAATTAGTAGAATTAAGAGCTGATATGAGTATGGGAAAACTGAATTCTGAGAGTTGCAAACACATCTGCAAGTACTTTAAATCCTCTCTTTCTAAAGCGATAAAGGGAGAGCTGATGCGTAAAGGAGTAAATGCTTCTGCTCTTGAGCTTATATCTGCTTGTACTGTCCCCGTCCCCTTCAGCAGGACCACGTTGGTAACGCAGGAGGACATCACAGACATACGCATATACAGTGACCATTTAGTGACCAAGCAGAGACTGGTCTGGAAAACACTCAGCTCTCCAGGGAGTTCTGTACATACACGGGGATTTGTCCTGCACGGGTCCTGCTGCAGGACTGGGATAAGTATTTTCCTGGAGGAGGAGAAGCATTTTATTGATGACAAATACATTCTACATTTTTCTCCTATTTCATATATATACATATATATATATAATTTTTAATTACATTTTACATAATCCTGCAAGTTCCACAAATCATGAAGATCATCTCGTCACTCAGATTAAAGGAAACAACTACGGAACTTGAGTTCTGATATTGTCCACAGATTAATTCTCTCACCATTGTTTTCCAACAAGGTCTCGATCAAATCTCTGTGTGTGTAAGTGGAACTCTTCACCAGCAAATAACCATGGCCAGAGATAATTACATTTGGGAGGAACTGTAATACTGAGGCTCTCCATGGCCGGCAGCAGCCCCGAAGCAGCTGGTTTCCAGTCTAACCGATGCTGTCTCAGCCTTCAGTTAATTACCGAAGCACAAATATAGAGCATCATTTGCAGAAAGCTCTTTTAATGTGAGTTTTCTCTGAAACTCAGAGAAGGAAATAGTTTCTAAAAACAAGAGACCTTGGTTTCTAGCAAGCTCTAACCATTCAATAACTCACTACTTATTCTTTCTGATAGTTTATTTGTCCTTAAACATTTATCCTTCTTTGCTTAGCACTACAAAGCAAAGTCGGTGAGCAAAGCCACTCTCTTCATAAATAAACTGAAAAGACCCCAAATGAGCCAGGGAAGACCCAAAAGAACCCTGTTGACATTTCAGTCTCTTCTCCGCTCAGCCTGCCGGGACAGCCACTGTGCCCACCCAGGTGTGAGAGCCCAGCTTTGAAAGACTTCTGTACCATCCCAACCACCTGTTGGGTATTTCTGTACGTCTGGGTTTAAGACAGATGCCCTCTTCTATGCATGGAATTAATTGATGTCAGTGCATTTTTATTTTTCTTAAGGATTTTTGTGGATTGTCCTGGAATATCAGAGGCATGATCAAAGAAAATCCTTCTCCTGATGCGTACATGTTTCTTGTACTAACTGTTGCCTTCTACCACAGCTGAGCCACCAGAGAGACCTCACGGAGATACCATCTCTGCTGCCATTTCCGCAGGAGCAAAGGGCTACCAATGCAACTGTCGTTGTTGGGTCACGATCATGTGTCCCTGCCAAGGCAAAGAATTAAGAATAATTTCCTCTATGCTCTTGCAGGAATTTATCTCCCGACTTACCTCTTGCTCTTTCTTTCAGCCATCAAAAGGTCAGCTAATTCAATTCAAGGAGACAGACTGCTCTTCTCCACGCTGTCTGAGAAGATTTACAGATTTTGGCTGCCACGTTACTCTCCCAAAAGAAATCTGAGGACAACTTGGCTACCTCCACTTCAACCAGTGCTGCACATGGGACATTCTCATGGCAACAATCTCTCTTCTCTTGACCTTGGAAATAAAACCTGACTGGAGTATCAGCACTGAGAAAACATCCCTCTGGTACAGGACTTCCAGGCAGGATTTCTGAGGAGGAGTTTCTTTGTTTTGTTTTTAAACTGGGTCCTCGCTACAGGTAAAGAGAAAGTCATTGAGACACACTGCCGTGTAATTCTTGCTTCTGCTTGATGCCCTTAAACCGCCAATTAAAGCTTAGCACAGGAGTCACGTTTTCCTATGCCACAGAAAACGCGTATTTCATGCTTTCTGTAGGAAAATAGTGGCCCCTACAATCGGTACTTCTCAATTTCTCTGCCTCGTACTCCAGCATGCGCAGAGAGTGAGACTGCTGTGATTGCTTGCTTAGTTCACAACGTGCCAGGTTGATCCATCCTTTGCATATAACAAATATGGCATCTTTCCAGGATCGCACTGATCTGGGGGGGCGGGGGGGGGATTGTAAAGAGAAGTGTAGAGGGAAACCTTCCTACACTACATCTTCCTCCCTGAACTGCTCTTTGAGCAGTTTGCAACCTACAGATTGCAGGCAGTGGGTTCAATGAATCGTCTAAATTAAGCAAAGAAATGATCCACGAGTGACGGGCTTAATTGAAGCAACACTTTGTTGTTCCTGGCATCGCAAAACAGATGATGTTGCCAGACCTGTTTCAACAGCATTATAGTCTAGCAGTAAACATGTCTTACTTGTTTGGCTGTTCTGAGCATACAGTAATATGTTGACTTTCCCCTGCCTAAAATGGTAGGGACACGTGAAAATCAAACACATTAAAAAATCGCCTCTTCAAAATGAATGCACAATTCTTAACCATTACTCCCATCTGTACACTTTACAAAACGTCTTTCAGAAATGCTTTTTTAACCAAGACGACTGTGGTAGCACAGTTCACGACAAACAGCACCAAGGAGATGGACCCACCTGTAAAGAAACGGCACGTATGTATAATGCTACAGAAATTAGCCACAGGTCCCGAGACAACTTGGCAAAGGTCATGTCCCTCTTAGAAACCCAAAGTTTCATTAAGCTGAGACTGTGACACAGGCAGAAGGGAATCAAGATCCACGGCAGGAGCTCTAGGCAGGCACCACACCTTGCCCAGGACCAAAAATGTCCAGAGTAGGCCAACTCCGGACCTTCTTCCCATGGTCCACGTAGTTTCCCCTGTTCCACTGTAACAACCAAAGCTTCATCTGCTGCTAGTACAAGCTGGCGGAGAATTAGCCTGCCTTCACCTCCCATTCGCTCTGCAGCCAAGCATAGAGCAAATGAAGCAAGATCCATTGAGATTCACCCTGCGGCGCAGAGACGCTCGGACCTATTATTTTAATAGTGCCACTGTTACGCTACACCTTGCTCAAAGCCATGCCAAGGCCGACGTCATGGCACATCCATAATAGGGCACTTGCTGATGAACCAATGGAGTGCAACCAAGCAGAACAAGGTTGGGGCTCGCATCCAGTAAGAGCATTCAAATGCCTTTCCCCAGCCCCATGCTTTAACATAATGCTAGGACGTAGTGAACCAAAAATCACTGTCTGCTCCACAGAGCTGTACATACCTCCAGGATCCACAATGGGGTCAGCTGAGTTTAGGTGGAAAAGCTCCAAGCTCGAGCTTCCCTGGAGCTACCTAAGCCATTGGAGCCCAGCCCATCCTGGTTTGCCGTCATGAAGCACAGCTTGGCAGTGTCAACACTTGGAAAAGCAATACCCAGCAATGCATGCCCAGCCAGGTCACTTCACCAGGAGGACCATATCTGAGCTCCACCACCTGCAGATGGGCCATGGGCATCTCATTAGGGTAAGGATGGAAATACTTAAATGGTGCAGAGCACTGCTTAAACTCAAAGAAACTGGACCATGGGAGCTTCTGGGTGCCTGAACCACCAGCTGTGGGAGAAAAGATAGCCCAGAAGCGTTAGCTAGAAGGAATCATAGAATCATAGAAACATTTAGATTAGAAAAAACACTTAAGATCATCAAGTCCAATTATTAACCAAACACTACTAAGCCCACCACTAAAACATGTCCCTAAGTGCCACATCTACATGTCTTTTAGATACCTCCAGGGATGATTACTCTGTCACTTCCTTGGGCTGCCTGTTCCAGTACTGAGCCCAGTGCCGCCCCAAAGAGCTTGAGGACTATTCCCAGAGCTCCCCCTTTCCTCGCTCATGCAGGCACACAGGGTGGACAGGACTCTTGGTCCCACATGGCTTGCAGATGCAGAAAATTGGGTCAACGTTGCCTCAGAGCACTTCCATAATCAGACTTCAAACACACACGCAGCCCCCCTGCCTCCTCTGAAAGCCAGGTGCAATGTTTAATGTCTCATCAGCCTGGGCAAAAATCAATAAAAATAGAGTTTATGAGGGTGCCCCAAAGCAGGAGGCAGTGCTGTAGGTACTACAAAATCCACGCGACTGCCAGCAACAGGGATCACGTTGTCCTGAAAACAGCTTGTTCTTCTTTGGCTCTGTGATGAAAGTTTCACTAAATGTAGTACAGGCCTCAGAAAGGGTTTCATTTTAGTTTGCTGACTGGAAAAAACACAGTTTAATATTAAAGAGGAGTTTTAAAATACATAACCTTACATGAATGCAAATGAAAAAAATGCTGCTTTATAGTGTTAAGCAAGAATAAACAGCTTTTTAAGCAGCAATTTGCATTTCTTGCGAGATAGCACAAATCTGTCCCACTAAACAGTGACTATCAAGAAAACAAACCTCCTTTCAGGAAGAAAAATGATTTCTTGAATTAAAATTGTGTTTCCTGTACTTCAGTGTCTCGCACCTAGTTTTCACATCTTTGTTTTGAAACACTGGGTGTAGGAGTAACTGCTGAATGACTGGAATATGTTCCATTATATAAAGCTAGAAACCTTCTTACACTATTTTTTATATATTCCAGGCGCTATCAAACCTTGTGTAACTCATTTTAGCTTCAGTAGGAAAAGAGTAACACAGTTAAAAAGCAAACATACATTAAAAAAAACCCAATGCAGACAGCAGAAGCACCAAGAAAATGACTCATTTTTCTATCAGCTCCTGTACTCCAGGATTTTAATAGTTTCCTAGGCTTAGCCAGCATGCACCCCCCCAGCCCTGGGCATGCTGGGGTGGGAGGGAGCCTGCAGACCTCAAGCTGTAACGGTGCCCACCACCTCCTCTGCTCAGCTTCCACAGGCTACAGCAAACCACCAGCCTGCCCAGGGCTGCACAGGCCAAGCAGGATTAACCAAGCATGTTCCTACAGCTTGTGACCTCTGTCGGCTCAGCCCTAAAAAACAAGAGAAAATAAAGATTAAAAAAAAAAAAGTTATTTATGGGAACTGACTTGTTTGAAGCGACTGTCTGCATTAAATAATGACCCTTCAGTTTATTTGTGCAAGAAGTTGTCAGGCTCTTGTGACTAAGCCCAATCCTCCCACTCCTTAGCGGAGTGAAGCTTTCTTGATGCTCCATGGGGAGAGAGGGACCGGGCCTCTGGGAAAGAAGCATTGCCCGAGGAGAGCGGCAGCATCACACGCAACCCACCAGTACCAGTGGTCACCAAGAAGGAGCTCCACAGTGCCCAAAGGCGGCAGGTTCGGGAGCTCACAGTACAATCTGACCATCACCAATCCCTGTCAAAACCACCAGCTCTGAAAAATGGCCTGGGAGGGAAAAATCACAAATGGTATTTTCTATTAGTGAGTCTTCTAAAACTGTGTTTCTTGTTGAGAACTTGCCATCAGATATAAATTGTCCATCTCTGACTAGTTTTTAAAAGGTACTTTACCACTGGCAAAAAGACCGTGATAGCAATGATTTTGTGATTCTGTACAAACTCTTTCTGCCCATGGAGAAGTAGCGCATTCCCTGGGGCGAGGATCTAGACCAGCTGTGGAATTGCCATCCTTGGAGTTCGAAGCCTTGGTAGATCACGCTGTGGCTGGCCTGACCTAGGGCTGGCGACAGTCCCACTCACCTTGGAGTGAAAATCCCCAAAACCAGTTCCAACCAACACATCCGTGACTGCGATTCTCCCCCCAGATCCTGAACTGTATCACTAACAACGATCAGCTTATTTTCATTTTCATTCTTAAAAGTGAACATAAACAAAGTAGAGATGTTTTCTCTCTCTTGCTGGTATAAGATTATACTACGCAAACCCATGTATTTTTATAGTGGTAATAATTTCTGGGGGAGCTGCATACAATAAGATTACCAGCCCCTGGTCCACTTTATGGACCCCCTGTATGCTTTGTTTGCTCAGAACTGATTCATGCCCGTTGTGCCAGAGAGCTGCAGGAGCTGGGTCTGTCCAGGAGCGGGCTGATCTCAAGAGGCTCTAAGCACCAGCCCTGATTTTACCTGGAGAGAACAAAAGCATAACCTCATTCTTGACCAACCTGTTTTTCCAGCTTCCCTGGGAGAGAGGGAATATCAGGACTGAGTTTCCCCAAGGAAAGATAAAAGACCTGACAGCAGGACCAGGATTAAAATGCTAATGGAGGATACAGTATGGGGGCAGATGGGAGAAAGTATGAGAATATGCATGAGGAGACGAGGAATTCAGGTGAGCCATGTCCTACAGTGCTCAACAGCTGAATAATCTCCAAAGACCATTTAAAATTAGGGACAGAACTGAGAAAGGAATTCTAAATGTGCATTGTCTTGTGTTTTTTCATGCGTGCCTTGTACTGGCCATTGGCACAATTTCTTCAGGAAAAGCTTATACAGCCTTTGTCTTCTGACCTTCCTTGGAAAACAGGGTCAAAGTGAGACCTTCCCAACAGGCTCGAGTTCTGGGAAAAGCACGTCTAAACCTACAGCGGATCTATGGAGAGCCAGCACCAGTCTGGGGAAACCAAGACAACTGGCCAGATGCCTCCACCTGGTCAAGGGACAGTACAGCGACTGCCAGGACCCACAAAGCCCAGCACTCCACCCCCCAACCACTTCAGCCGCAAATATGCTTAATCAGTTCAACCATGCAGTGACGACCACATCTGGCATTTAAAAAGTTGGTAACCCCCATTTCAATCATTTTGCAATGGACAAGCTGATTTGCCTTTAACACCCTCGTTTCCTTCAGGCACTGGCATGGGGAGCAGAAGTGGGGGCTCTGCCAGCCCTAAGCCTTTTCCTCCTGGGAAGGAAATCTGCAGCACCAAGCTGTGATTGCCTGGGAGCCTCTCCAGGCAGCCCAGGGAAAATCCTGCATGCTCAGAGCATAAATCGGCACATTTCCAAATTTTGGCCAAAGCATGCCATGAGGCCAGGTCAGCAGAAGCAAGAGAATGTCTGTTTTCCTTCCCTTTAGTAGATCACACGCTGTGCTGGTACAGAAGAGAGCTGCAGAGGAGCACTTAAAATGGAGTGGACACAGCTCCGCAAATGATGTTTGATGCCTTCATGATTTTCCATGCCAGCTGCCCACACACAACTGACCCACCACCCAGCCTGCTTGGGAGAGGTACCACGAACTAAGGAGGAGATGTTTAAATTTGCACAATTTCCAGCAGCTTATCCTCGAGGGAGAGGCTCTATACGGGCCAAGCTCTCCTGACGCCAGGAGATTTACAATATCTCTCTGTCAGTCAATCCCTGCCCTCTCACCATTGCGATTTGTTGATGTCTACTAGGAGGTAAGCTCACATTGGATTTTTTCTCCTGGAAGAAGTACTGTTAGGACACTCCTTCGCATTCAACCATCTATTTCCACAAGACCTAGCAGCTGAGCAGTCTTGGAGGCTCCTCCATTGAGTGTGCTTCAAAGTGACCCAACCCTTTCGACATTAATGGGGACTGGGATTGACAGACAAACCAGCAGAAACGGAAATCACCTCCCCGTACATCTCATTTCCTCAGGAAGCCCAACTAATAGCTCAGTATTGATGTACCATTGAATATATAACTTGCCTTCAGAGTTAAGTTAGCTATCAGCACTTCCATGATTTATTTGAATAGGCATCAATGAATGATCAACAAATCAATAAAAATTAATGCTGAAAATTATTCAACTCCCACCTTGGCACTCAGGCAACATTATGTTGTGTATTATTATTTATATGATTTACCAGTCCCTTTTCAGTGGCTGATGACATCTCCAATTTTATTAACAGAGAGCAATTAGCCATTAAGTTTCATTACAGAGTCGCTCCTTTCGTGCAAAAATTTGCGCAAGCCTGTTAAAGCATTTAGAGTGGGAAACATATCTCATTCCTTCTAGCCAAAATTAATCACTGCTGCTCAGCTTTCCAGTAGGCTCTGCAACCCTCACGTTCAGCAGCAGCAGCGCATGCGCGCTCGAGCGGTGCTGCATCTGATCCCCAGTAGAGTCAACCAGCAGCAACCTCCTGGGGGTTGGGACCGGCAGATTGGAGCCCCCAAGCCATCGATACGCTGTTTGGGCATTTGCAGATGAATGCAAGCAAACCATTATCAAGCAGAAGAGCTCTGCTCTGCTTTAGTCACCACATGATAAGCACAGCATCGCGGCACAGGCTTTAAGGATAAAAACGGGGAGATAAGTTAAAGGAAGAGATGAGCATACTCCTTGCAACTTCTCCATTGTCAATAATACCCTCTGGCAGGCTGGATATGTGGCTTTCCCATGTGGAACACACTTAAACACAGTCCGTCTCTCGATTTCTTCAACCTTATATTCTCCTGGTGAAACCTTACTGGAGACCTCAGCACTGCAAAGGCAAACTGCCCAGAGGGTATGTCGGTCAGACGCGCTGACCTGCTAATCTAACCCGGATCGCACGGCTGTGACCGCGACTCCAGTTTGCATTGTGCTCTGCGCACAAAAGCTACTGACCTGCTGCAGGAGTTGGTGTCACCAAAGACCTTGGCCCAAGAATGCTTTCAATTCCTTGCAAAAGGCATTTGGAAAAAAGAAAAAAAATCTTATAAAAATTACTAAAAATAGTTATTTTTTTAACTCTTTTTTATTTAATAAAACACCACGACAAAGTAAAACATTTCCACCATTGTAAACTCTTGACATTTCGCTCTGCCCATTCCCACACTTAAAGAACAAAGCCAAAAAAATTAAAAGCTCTTCTTATAGCTAAGCTCTGCTAAGCAGCACAAGGCAAAATTATATTATTTATAAACAGAGGGAAGCCAACATCAGCCACTGCTGCAGAATTAATTTGCAAATCCTGCAAGCCGTCTGCTCTCTATTATCATTTCAATACAGATGAAAAAAGACGACGTTTTTTTAGTTCCTCTCATCTGCTTGTCTACTCACAGCACTGGCTGTCCCATAGCTGCAGCCCAAGCAGTGATAGATCCTATAAAGGGTGAGGTAGAGTAACTCTCCATGCCTGTCAGGTGTGGGTTTCTTAAGAAAAAAATGTATCTGCTAGGCACGTTCAGCCGGTTGGTGTGCAGTCCTGTTTATTCTGTTCTCAAATCTTTGCAGTTGCTCTGACGACAAGTCATGAAAACAAAGGGAGAAGCAGGACCTGGGTCACCAAAGGGTTTCCGAGGACAGGCTAACGCAGAGACAGGATTCACCATTCAAGTAATCACTGCCAGAAGCCACTCCGTGTGCTCAGTTCCTAACGAGCAGCTAAGGCAGAGGATGAAAGCAAGAAAGGGGATTCTCCTGGAATCTCCTCTGGCTGCCTGTGGACCCCTCCAGCAGATCAGCTCTTCCCCACTGTTTCCTTCGCCCAGTCACTGGGGGCTTGGTTAAGATCACAAGCTTCCCTTGTCTGTCTGCCTGGGAGCAAATCCACTACACATCACCGAAAAAAAAAAAGAAAGAAAGAAAAAGAAAGAAACAAAAAGAAACAAAAAGAAAAAAAAGAAAAAAGTGAAAAAGGAAGAAAGAAAAAGGAAGAAAAAAGAAAAAAGAGGAAAGAGGAAAGAGAAAAAAAAGAGAGAAAAGAGAAAAGAGAAATGAAAAAAAGAGAAAAGAGAAAAGAGAAAAGAGAAAAGAGAAAAGAGAAAAGAGAAAAGAGAAAAGAGAAAAAAGAAAAAAGAAAAAAGAAAAAAGAAAAAAGAAAAAAGAAAAAAGAAAAAAGAAAAAAGAAAAAAGAAAAAAGAAAAAAGAAAAAAGAAAAAAGAAAAAAGAAAAAAGAAAAAAGAAAAAAGAAAAAAGAAAAAAGAAAAAAGAAAAAAGAAAAAAGAAAAAAGAAAAAAGAAAAAAGAAAAAAGAAAAAAGAAAAAAGAAAAAAGAAAAAAGAAAAAAGAAAAAAGAAAAAAGAAAAAAGAAAAAAGAAAAAAGAAAAAAGAAAAAAGAAAAAAGAAAAAAGAAAAAAGAAAAAAGAAAAAAGAAAAAAGAAAAAAGAAAAAAGAAAAAAGAAAAAAGAAAAAAGAAAAAAGAAAAAAGAAAAAAGAAAAAAGAAAAAAGAAAAAAGAAAAAAGAAAAAAGAAAAAAGAAAAAAGAAAAAAGAAAAAAGAAAAAAGAAAAAAGAAAAAAGAAAAAAGAAAAAAGAAAAAAGAAAAAAGAAAAAAGAAAAAAGAAAAAAGAAAAAAGAAAAAAGAAAAAAGAAAAAAGAAAAAAGAAAAAAGAAAAAAGAAAAAAGAAAAAAGAAAAAAGAAAAAAGAAAAAAGAAAAAAGAAAAAAGAAAAAAGAAAAAAGAAAAAAGAAAAAAGAAAAAAGAAAAAAGAAAAAAGAAAGAGAAGAGGAAAGAAAAGAGATAAGAGATAAAAGAGAAAAGAGACAAAGAAAAGGAATGGCAGATGGAAAAAGAAACCAAAACAACAACTTTCTCAAATTTTCTTTCTTCATCAAAAAAGTAGTTTTAAATTGACTTTTAAATCCAAAACATGGTGATTAACCTTACACTTTGTCAGATTACTGATTGAGGGTTTTTTTCTCTTCAGGAATTCCATAAAAATGTTTTTTGCTTTTTAATTGGAACTTAAAACATTTGTAACAGATAAGTAACGAGTAAGTAGCATCTGCCTGGCTGCATTTTTGTGTAGACAGTGATGCACAGATATACAGTGACAGAGCGAGCGCCCTTTGAGGGTGCCAGCACTGCAACAGCCACAGGGGAAAATTGGAAGACCTTGTCAGATCTCAATCCTGATCTCTGGTCTTTCATCAAAATACAGGAGATGTCCTTTTATATTTTGATATCAACACAGATATTATCAACATACAATAATTTCTAGAGTCAACTGGTATTTCCATGGGAAACTTCCCAATGGCAACAGATTCTGGTGACAGCGAAGGTACTTCCAATCACACTTCTCTCTTTACACCTATGACTATCGGTATTTTCATGTGAACAAGGCCTTGGTTTGAAAAGTTTAACAATTCTTTTTTGCATATTTCCCCAGGCAAAGCAATGAACTTCTGGCTGCAAAACTGACTTCAATGCACAGGCGATGGAAGAACTTCACACAAGAAGTAGGAAGCCAAAGCAGATGAATTCTTGAGGGCTGAGCTTTGGGGACTGTATCTTCAGCTGGAATAATTCAGCAGCATCTAAACAACTTTACTACGAGGACTTTGATTTCCAGCAGCTGACAATCTTGCCCTTACACTCTTTCAGTGATCTCAAAAAACAAGATGCTTAAGAAATGAGAGATGAAAATGGAAAAAAACATAAGCAGATTTCTTCAAAACTATTAGATTATTTGCTTTTTAAATGACCTCCTAATTAGTGTATCATAAGGTGTCCTTAATACATTTCTCAGCACAGCAAACTGACAGATTATATGGACTCCTGGAATTTGAAATTAATTGGAAGAGCTAAAGATAGCACCCAATAATAAAAAACCCCACATACGCTTTAAAATGTTTGTAATAAAAATAATGATTGCATAAATTCTTCTTCCAACCTCAAAAAATAAGAATATGGCTACATAATATCCTCCTCATTATACAGGTCCTCATAAATCACAAAACTGTTTCACAGTTTTATATCTTAAATTATAGCTGGTTCCATAAGTGTCTGCTTAATAGGAAGAACAAGATCCAAAAGGCTGAACATCTCACCACATGTACACATGAGCACCCAATCGACGCAGAGGAGGACATAGGCGCAAAAATAGTTTAAGCTATTGCTCAAGGAACATTGAAGGTTTTGATCAAAAGATATTAAACTGCAGTGAAAAATAATACATCAGAGGCCACATTAATTCTCCTCTGTGTTAGCTGCTAGCGTGGTGGCGCAGTGGGGGACATCCCACTCCTCCCACGCTTGAGCTGTGGCACCAGGGGTACCCTGGCTGGGCGAAGGTGGCCACCTGCATGCAGACCCTCATGCCTCCTTGCATGGAAGATGCCACACAGAAGAGAAATAACACCATAAGAGTGTTTTTTCTGCGTTTTGTTTCCCTCTGGAGCAACACCAAACATCCCTCTGAGGATGAAAGGGCTGGGATGGCTTGTGAGTGCAAAGTACAGGAATGGTCTTCAGTGAAAATGGGGACTTCCATATCCTGACTCTTCCTCAGGAGCCAAAACCTTCTTGCACTGCAAGTCTGGGTGCCTCCACTCATCACCCAAGAAAACCTAAGAAAACAAGATATTCTCCTCCATTCTTCTGCTAGAACTTGGCAAAAGTTGCAGCTCTAAATCCTAAATATTCAGCAGATGGTTCTTCACTAACTGAACCCAAAACGGAAACGAACCAGCAGGAAAGGAAAGAGTAGCAGGTTGCCCTGTCTGCAGGATTGAAGTGCACTGCCCACGCACACCGTTTGTCCACCCCGAGGGGCTTCACCCCACCCCGTGTCACACACTGGTCAAGGCTCAACAGTGCTGGTCTGGGTGAGCAGACCAACATGAACAAACCGTGCTTCTTTCCAACAGAAAACTGATTTGGAGGTTGCTGATGTAAGTAGGGAAGATGAAAGTGTTCTGCTGACGAAGAGGGTAATACTGAGAGGGAAAAAAGAAAAAAAAAAAAATCAAAAATTTTTGGTTTCATTTAAATGACATTTGCAATGAAAATATTAAGTTGTATCAATATTTGATTTAGCAAAATTTTCCGCCATCATTAACAGCAAAAACCAAGCCAACTACATTTTCTTTTTCTTAAGGAAAAGTTCCCCTGACCATTTTATTTGTACGCAGCCGGCAGGGGATGAAGGAATCATTTAAAATTACTGCAAGGGTCAGACAATATAATACAAGCTATTTTAAATTACCTAGTAATAAAGGACTTACTCTTTTGTGATTTACAATAGGAATAAATGCCAATGGAGTAAAACTGGCATAAACAGGAAGAAAATACAGCCCTGTATATGCAGGATAACCACCAGGATAAATTCTCCCTTTGCCTGCACAAGTGCATTTTCACCAGATTTCAGTAAGGTCTCAGCTTATAGCAATAGGATTAGGATACTCAGCTTTCTCCACCTCCTGCAACCGCTCTTTGGGACTCCACAGGTTGATTTGTATTATAAATTGCACAGCAAACTAATACTTTTTGCTGGTATTCAGCTGCAACTTGACAGACCCGACCCTTGGCTCCTGGCTTTCACCAAAGAATGTTCCAGGGTCCCAACTGGGACACAGAATCATAGAATGGTTTGGGTGGAAGGGACCTTGAAGATCATCGAGTTCCAACTCCCTGCCATGGGCAGGGACACCTCCCACCAGCACAGGCCACCTGAGAAATGCACAAAGATCCTGATATCCTATGAGGACAGGCTGAGAGAGTTGGGGTCATTCAGCCTGGAGAAGAGAAGGCTCCAGGGAGACCTTAGAGCCCCTTCCAGGCCCTAATGGAAAGGGACTTTTTACAAGAGCATGTAGTGATAGGATGAGGGGGAATGGTTTCAAACTGGAAGAGGGGAGATTTAGATTAGATATCAGGAAGAAATTTTTCACTCTGAGGGTGGTGAGGCACTGGAACAGGTTACCAAGAGAAGTTGTGGTTGCCCCATCCCTGGAGGTGTTCAAGGCCGGGCTGGATGGGGCTTGGAGCAATGTGATCTAGTGGGAGGTGTCCCTGTCCATGGCAGGGGGGTTGCAACTAGATGCTCTTCAAGGTCCCTTCCAACCTAAATCATTCTATATCTCCATCCCAAGCCCTCCTCTCCCCACCTGCTGCCACAGAAATCCCTTTCTCCCCCCATCCCACAGAGCATTCAGAGGATGCAGGTACCCCACTTCCACTCACACCACCTCATGGCAGCCCAGGGGTCCTTGCAAGAGGTGGCTGCAAAGTTCTCCAGAGTCTAGAAGACAGCAGCACCTTGAAACTGAAGCCATTGAGAGCAAAGCAGATGATGGATGTTGCCACAGCACGGTCTTGCTCTGCATCCCAGCCTGAAGTCAGGGGGAACTGCTCACTTGCCATGTGTTGAAAGAGGGGGACAGGAGGAAGAGTGTAAAATTATCTAAAAACATGCCCTAACCAAAATGGAAAAGTGCCTTGCTTCCAGTCTGACTTCTGGTTCACAGCTTTTATAAAACTTCTGTAAAAGCTTAGAAAAATGTTCCATATTCTAACAAGACCATTAAGAAGGTGGAAGGAAGGAGAAGGTGAGGGAAGAAGCAGTGACTTTTATGCTGAATCAAGCATCTGTGTAGCTACAACCACACTTAAACAGCTTATCTGAAATCAATTCTGAATCAATTAAGCTTAACCAAATGAAATTATTCTCAAACTGAAAAAAAAAAAAATTGTCCAGACTGACATCTGCTGTTTAAGAAAGCAACTCAAATTCAAAAAATATGTACTTCTGAGGCAGAAACTTTCTACATCGCATAATACTGTTGCGTCAGAGATCTGTCCAAGCTCAAACAAGCAACGCCCAAGAAGCTCAGATGATGAAACCATCCAAAACCGAGGGGCTGATGGAGCTGGCTCTGCAGGCCTCACATAAGCCCAAGCCTGGGGCTGCTGCTGGGCACGATCCGGGTCTGCTCCGTGCTGGCTGGCTGGCCGAATGGACACGATACAATGCCTCCAACTGGCCAGAGAAGCTGGGAACCCAGCCATCGAGCTGCAGCCCGTTTGACAACAGTTTCTGCTTGCCAGCCAAAGCGCTGAAGACAACCAGTGCTCATTTTACCCAGCAGCTGTCTCTCTGAAGGAATACTTTTCCCATGGACTTTCATCTGGGCCATCTTGTCCAGGGATTCCTATATTAAAAGGCAGTCTTGATTTTCTGGGCAACGCTGAACAAGTTAATATGATGAACAAACGTGATCCCAATATGTGTTGGCCTGTGTTCCTTCCCAGAAGGAAAACCTGCCTGACATTTACAATAAAGATGCCATTCAAAAAGCTCTCTGAAAAGAGGTCATCATCTATTGAACTATTAATGTCAATCCTCAAGCATCCTGGGCTGGTGAGGGGAGGTAGGGAGGATGTCCCAGCACAGAAAAGAGGAGACTTGCCCATAACAGGACAGCTTTTCTGCCTGGCATGGGCAGCTACCTGCCAGGAAGCATCCACAACACATGGAGCGTCTTATCCCACTCCCATCACCAGCAACACGAAGCCTTCTGAGTCCTGGGCTAGCCACTGCAGAGCCCACCAGCCACCAGCTGTGGTGGTGTGTGTTCACCCACCACCCACCAGGGTCCTCTCCATTTACCTGTGGCCATGTCCCACATGTCACAAGGAGCTACGCAAAGCTGCATGAGGACACGGTGCCTCCAGCCTCACAGTGACGTGAACAGCAGATTCATGAGCAAGTTGGGGCTTGTTGACTGCTCCAAGCTGTGAGTCCTTCCCATGGTGCTGGCTGTCAGCCTGGCCCTGCTGAGGAAGGGGAGGACAGGGTTCCTGACTGAAGGTGCACATAAACCTCACTACGCCCAGCTTCACGAGTACAAGCTAAGGCCCATCCCAAGGAGCACCTCGGCAGCAGGAGGACACAGTCCATCCCCAAAGGGTGCTCTGTCCTCTGCCTGCCCATGCACACAGAAGGTGGGGGACTTGAGAAAACGTTCAGCAGACAGATAAGAGTCTCTCCATCCTTCCAGTGGCCATGGGATCAAAGCTTTGCAGAAGAGAGAAGCCGCATCTACATGGGTTTCTTCAGGTTTTTGTGGGTTATTTTTCCTCAAGCATCACAACATGTTCAGGACTGGAACCTGCTTTTATAGGAAAGTGCCTCATGATTTCAGCCAGAGCAGGACACAGATTTTCACAGCACAGTTTAGTTCCCAGGCTATACAAATGTGCGAACAAGGTGTCAACCTACAGCCTGTTCTTATGCTGTGATGTTCTCCCGCTCCTGCCTTTCCTCTTTCTATTTCTCTGGGTGTACTGAGGCCAAAGAACAATTTACAATACATGACATAAGACACAAGCATAGAGTCCTTCAGGACTAGAATCATAAATATTAGGTGCATTTCTGTATTACAGAAAACCCTTGAGATGCTCAAATCCAGTGTTTCTGTTGATACTTATTGACAGCAGAAATCCATACTTTCTCTTTTGGTTAAAATAACCAAGCATGTATTCGAGCCCAATTTTCTCTCCTACAGCGCTTCACCAATGTTTTATGTCCTCTCATCTCTCGCCCTGCAATGCCGCTGTGCGGAGCCTGCTCTCTGGCTGACCCTCTTTTCCAATGCCTCCAGCTCCTCACCTTCACAATTCATCCAGGCATACGGTTTTGTGCGTCCCAGCAGTATTTCAGCCACCTTAACTGCTACTGAATGTCAGGTGTTGAAGGCTGTCTCTTCTAACAACCTTAATAAGACAAGAGCTATTTATGAACCAATTCTGCATATCTGGAACCTGCTTGTGCCCCATCTTCCCTGCCAGCTCAGACATCTGAATGTTTACAGTCACTGTTGAAATCTACTGAACTTGTCTCCTCCTTAAAAACAGAGCTTCAGAAATCTGAACAGTACAAGTGCCAGCAAATACATATTTTATAAGATGACGCACTAAAGTGCACATCTTTGTGTAGGCAAGATCAGTCTAGAAGGATTTCTGCCCAAATATTTTGGTATGGGGGGAAGCCAAATAGCACAAAATTCCTTTGAGCTGCATAACTTCAGACCATTACTGTCTTTGAGGATGAGTTAAGCAAACTTTCAAGACAGCAACTTTTTGCATCCATGGGAGAACTGCCATCTGGCTGTCACCTACGATCTCCACCAGCTTTGACTACAGCCAAAGTCAATGGCAGAATTTCCCTTTCCGTATCACCAGTGCTCTCAGCTCTGCAAGCCAAAACGCCCACACAGCCCAGAGCCACAAGGCATGTGTCTTCGCTGAAGAGCACGCTTGGGCTAAGGGTAATTCTGTGCGTGGCTCCTCAGGGGTCCCACAGATCCCCGATGAGACCACGTAGGCCAAGCAGCTGGGCCCCCTATCACAGGGCATGAGCAGCGTGCCATGCCCTGCTCTGCTCTACAGGGACTTTGACCCAGTGGCTCACACTTCCCTTCTGTTTTCAATGTGGCATCAGTACTTGAGTGCTCGCCCATCTTCAAATGACTGTGGCCCACCAAATATTTACTAGAATAGGATAAACCAGAAGCCCCAGTGTCACTTCTTATTCCACGTCGCTTTGAACGTGAAAAAAGAAAGCCAAACACATGGTTTGATATCAGAATAATGTTAAAATAAAGCAGACATGCATATCAATAAATATTACAATGCTTTAGAAAGTTAGAAGAAAAGCCTTTGAACTAGATTGCCCGCTCCACACTCATGTAACATGGATTGGGAGCCTCACACCCGATGCTGCAATGCTCGTTGCATAAAGTTGCAAGGAAGGTAATTAGTAGTCAGTAATGTTACAGTTCATTAGGAATATAAACCCACGAACCGCTCTGTGTGCTCATTATTTAAGCATCCATAATACAACCATTATCAAGATGCACACAGGGCAGGAGTGAGCTTCTACCAGACTCAGCACAGCAGGTCAGAAGTTCCTGTGAACTTGACCATGAATGCACAGAAAAGCAAGTTTTGAATAAGCAGACGAGGATGCTTACAGCAACTCCCTTCAGTCAGGATACAGGAACCGAGCACAGGCGAGAGCTGCAAATGTGAATGACTGAAATCATCTACTTCAAATGCTGAACACCCTGCATGCTCAAGGAGAAATGAATTACCAAAATTAATCTGCAAATAATTTCAAATAAACAAACTTGTGATGACCGAAAGCTGTTTACACACAATTAGCAATCAGAAAAAAGAAGAGCAAGCAGAACAGCTCTCATTAACTTCAATAGGCTCTAGATCAGGCCCCGTGAATGAGTTGGTTATTACAAAGTTAACTGAAAGAGTTATTCACCCAACTCCATTTATGCTTTTAGACAACACACTGATAACCCTCTCTCAGCGATCATTAGAAGTGTGGGAGTTACAACGGGACCTCACAGAGCCTCCAACAGCTTCATCAGCCCCTCTTCTTGCAGCACCACAAAGCAGAGTGCTGCTCGCTGCCGTGCCTTGATCCCTCCTCCCAGCGTCCTCCACCCACAAAGCAGCACTTGAACCACGCTCAGCTGCACCCAGCCTCGCTGGGGAGTCTCCAGTCTCCCAGTACTTCAGCCACTTCGGGTACTCCAGTCAAACCAAGACTTGTACTGTTCCTGCTGTGAGTTTCATCCAGAGACTTGGGGTAATTCAGCGAAAAAAAAGCAATCAACTTTGTATGAAAGAGCATAAGAATAATGAATGGAGCCTTTAGTCTTCTCTGTTAAAGCTGTCGTAAACAAAGTGTGCTCTTTAGTCAAATTACCTGCCATCGAGACAAAAAAGTGACATCTCTGAATGAGAGCTCAGTTGGAGTTTATTAGCCAATAACAGCTAAAATGAGGCTGAGGAATACAAATCTAACTGAGCTTTCATCCTCTTAATTTACTTTGTCAGAAACCAATCAAAATGAGAAAAAAGGAGGTGCACAGCTTTCAACCAGCCTCGCTCTCCCAAAGGCACCAACATGACCCCTTCATCTACCTGCTGGTGGGAACCCGCGTGCAGAAGCGACCCTTTGCTAACCCAGGAGATGTTCTCCTTCCTTCAAGCCAGCTTTGAGGGAAGCCCACCAACAAAACAGCACGCAAAATTTCTTTTTTGCAGAGAAACACATTACCCCCAACATGACAATAAATGTTGGGATTGTCCCAAAACAGAAAGTTGACATGTAATCAAAGGTTAGAAATTATAATGCTTCTTAACATTAGGAATTTTTTTTTAAGCAAATCTTGACTCAAAATATTTTTTTCTCCAAATCAGTAACTTTTTGTTCACTACAGAACGGGTTTGCAAATGGCAAGCTCATCTTACCAAAATATCGAAGTCAAATAATATTATTAATTGCCCGTAGAGCTCCACACTGATCTAAGTGCTGTAGAAACTGTCATGGGGTGGGGAAGGTGCCATCAAACCGTGCAGAATTACTGACATATCTCAATAGCTTCTTTGTGGCAATCTAGTTGCTCAAAGATGGCACAAGGTGCTGCATACTTTGACACATTACCACATAAACAGTTATTCGATTCCCCTCCTCCCAGGGGAGATAGATTTACTGATGCAATACTCAGACCACCACCCCCAACCAGTAATACCCTATTCCCATTTGTTTCTGCAACACATTTTCTGAAACGTGTTCCACTTTGGCTCAATTTACTTTAGGACTGGTTGCCTGGTTTCAGTAATCCTAAAGCTGACAAAAGTGCCAGGAGATATTGATGGAGAGAGGGATTTTAATCCAATCGCTGTGAATTTTTTGGTCCCTTTAACAATGTAATGACCCACTTAGAAGTCTCCACTGTTTGCAGAAAATACAACCATAGAAAAACCACAGTCTCCATCAGAGGTCAACAAGGACACGTGCTTGCCCTTCCCTTCTGGATAAACACCTTGGAATCCAGAATCCCCTCTATAAAGGCTATAAAACAGGTCCTAAATAAACATATTATGATAAAACAAAATGAGACAGCATCAGTGTAACCAGCAGACTTCCCTGCTGCTGACAAACAGTTGGCACCTTGATCCAAATGCGATGTCTTCAGCTGGATGCTCGAGAAAAGGGACAGCCGATCTTAAAAGAAAAGACTGACTACTTTAGCTTGTTGAGGAACCAAAGCAGCAGTCAAGCAGCGATATGATTTCTGCCTATAAATCTATGCAGGAGATGCATAAGGAATTGTATTTTAGGGTAAGGAGATGTGAAAGGAATTCCCTCTATTGCATAAGAACAAACGATAACCAATTGGTTGGAAACTGCCTGCGGATGTATATGGCAACGTTTCCACTCATCATAGAAGGTGCTGGAATACTCTGGCAATAATGGGAACAGGCAAAAGAGAGAAGGTAACGACCTTCAGGCTGAAGTTTGATCAGCTAATGAAATTAATTATATGAGAGAGCTTCCCTCAATAACAAGTCACAGAATTTGGTATCTCAGAAGAACCGTTGCAGTCCCGTGTTTCTCCCCGAGTAACATATTATTGACCACAATATTGTCCTGCAAAGCACCTTGCCAGGCTGCTCCTTCCTCCCCAGCGCATATACAAACGCCTGCCAGGGACCAACAGTCTTCCTGAAGGATTCGTTCTCCCACCTGGCACCGATTCCGGCGCCTGGCTCACGCTTCCTTGGAGTCTCTCCCATCCTGCCTTCAGGTTACGCTAAATCAGATTTTCTGTTGTTGCTCTAATGGTCTTATTATCCACTGTGGCAAGTTGAAATGTATTTTGTCGCCCTTCCAAAGGTAATTCTTATTCAACAGCAAAATTTACATCTCTTTAAAGAAGTAAAGGAACAAAAGGAAAAAACATCTAAGATGGCTGATTACATTCAGTTGGCAGGGTGGAAGAGAAACACTGTTTTGACTTTCATAAACTGTCATTCCTGATTTCTTTTTCCCTCCTCATACATGTAACTTTCATTTTCAAAGCGTAACTTTTGCTCCAATACCAAATCTGTACCCTGCTGTGCAATTACTTCACGGAGTTTAATCCCACTTCTCAACGTAATCCAAACAAAACATGTCTATGTACATTTAGAAACCTTGGAGATAATTTATCCTCGTGATCCTTCATGAAAAAAGATGAGAATGTTCCCAATATATTACTGAAACATAAATACAAATTAATCACAGAGATGTTTGTTTCTATGCTTAAGCATCTCATATACAACTAATTTATCTTTAAGAATTACTGAGCGAGGCTCCCTCAGCATAAATCAGGAGTAATTCTATTGACTTACAGTCTACTCTCTGTGTAGTGTGAGGCTACTTTGTCCTTACACGTTGGTGTAAGACACAATATTTCATTTCCTATAGAGATACATAATCAAGATTTGAGGTTGCAGTGTCAATTTTTAATGTATCGCTTTACTATTCATGGGGTAATAACTTGCAATATTTAGTCATTCTAGCAGTACTATTTCTTGTGGTGTTTTTGTGATTTATTACATGAATAAATTTTTTTGTGCCTGTGTTATCATGTAGCATCAAATTAACAGAAGAAAAACCTACTGAGGTCATCTTATTGAACATGAAGGTGCCACCCTGACTTAGGGGTGCAGCGACGGTTTCTAGGAGCCGGCAGATGACGGCCAGCAAGCGTCCCTGCCTGCCTGCCCTGCTTTATGCCTTCCCGCCGCATCTGTCACCTCCTTTTCTGTGTCTCTTTAAAACTGTGACAGTCCGTGGTCACGTCAGTGGCTGACAAGTAAATTTGTTATCCCATGGCCCGCAAAGTCTCTGGACCAGCAATCTCACCGCGGTACCCACAGCAAGGGCTCCACACACTCCAGGCTGCAGCAGGAGACCTCGCTGTGCTCTGATGATGGTGGGGTCTACCAGGAGCTGTTGGCTACTTGCTGCGATGATGGGCCACCACCACACCAGGGTCTGGGATCACACCATGGAGGGAAAAATTTATGATAAACGTCTAGGAATTAGATTTGTTTGTAGCATCTGGAGGATGAGTTAGTAACAATTATTACTTCCAATGGATAAAATGTACACACATAGACGCAATAACGCAGTCCCAAAGATCAGCTTTGTGCCTGAGACGAGCCTCGGCATTAGCCAGCAAGATTCCCATGTGCCAGCTTCTGCCCAGGGGCAGGCAGAAACGCTCTGCTCGGAGCGTATCCAGACACCGCGGGGTTCCCAGCCCACTGGGATCCAACCTCCATTTACTCTTCAGCCTGCTAGGGACAACTGCCAGCATATATTTAGAAAAAGCTGCAAATTCCTTCTCCGTGGACTTGCTGCGGTGCTCTGCCACCACTTCCAGCCTCAGAAGGGGGCACTGCTCCCATTTAAATAGCACTGCACTGAAAAGGTACCGCTTCTAATGGGATTATCCATTTCAGGCCATTTCAAGTAACGAGGAGTAATTATAAAATACTATTGACAACTGAGCAACTTCCAGAGCATCAGCTTAGCATAAGAACATTTCTCAAGCTGAACAGTTTAAATTAAACATGACTGAAAAGCTGACTATTTTGCTTACTTTTAAGCAGTTCCCCCAACATCTGCCCAAGGTATTCAAATACCTGAGGTTTATCAGAGATGGCCCGGTTTTGCTTTTTCCACAAAAGATTATTTGGACGAAGCACGTGCATGTTAACCATTTGGGGTTTGAAGTCCATGGGAGATTGTTTGATCTAATTAAGCTATGGATCTGATTTCTCTTTGTTTTGTTTTGGAGGGTTTTTTTTTTCTGTTTTAAAGCATTTCCAGCTTCTGGAACTCTTCTTGTAACATGCAAACAGCTCTTCCATGCTGGTCTAGACCTGCAGGTGACTGATGCCTTTTGAGCAGTACTTCTCACCCTTACCCTCAACAGCCATTGAAAACACTTTTTGCTCTCCAATATAGTAGGATACTTGTTTCCTCATTTCTAAAGTTGAAAATCTGCGGTGCCAGAGCAATTGCATTGGTCTGCAGAGCTGGGACAGCGTGCAGGCAGCCGGCTGCAGGGCTTTCGCTGCTCTCCATGGCCATCCAGGAAACAAGGTCCTTGCCAAAACCACCACTGCTGCTCCCTCCCCTTGCCAAGACCATCCCACTTTGTCCCAGGTAGCTGGCACCCCACATGCTGCCCGCTGTGACACATCCCTGCAGGGTGGCATGTTTCCTGGCCCCCAAAACAGCCGGCTAACAATAACGTGTCAGAAGAGCTTAGTGTTATTGCGGGTACAGATGGGCAACTCCAGACAAATGGACTTTTTCCAATTCACATGAACTAAAGCAGCAATTAGTGTCTTTTTTACGATGATGTTTGCTTGATGCCTACTTCTGGTGCTCACTTTAGGGTTTTTTTTTCTTGCTTGTTCCCCGAACTGCCATCCACTTCTGCAGAGCTCCCAACCAGTCCTGCTCACCAAAACCCTCTTTGCCAAAGCAGCTTGTTCTCAAAACAGCCCCTGGTGCTCCTGCCTAACCCCGCAAGTGCTCTGTGCACCTGCCTGTTTTACTCTGGGTCCATCAACAAAAAGCCCAAGATCCTCACTACTACTTATTTAAATGCTAATGATCACCCACTTGTTTTACAAACACTGCAGCAGATAGCAGACGGGATAAAAAGGATATAACAAAGATAAAAAGGACTATCCCAAGATATACCCTGAATTCTTGTAACGGCTGATGAATGCGAGAATACTATCTGATACGTCACCTATAAAACCACCTAAAATCAGCATAGTCAGCATCAAAGAAAGTGTTATGTGAACTGAACTTTAGTTTTTTTTTTTATTATCTGTAAAACATATATAAACATTTATATATTTAAAACAAATCAAAATGTTAGCACTCTAATGACTAACCACTGGGCAAGGCAAGATGAAAATAATCTTCCATACTTTTTTGCCCTGAGTCATAAATCTGTTCGCATATTATCTTATTTCACGGGTCCAGTTAAGACACATAACTTGCTCCTTCAGCAATTTCAGTGTCTGGAGAGCCAAAGCAGCCACCTAGTTTCTGCAGAGAGCAAGAAGACAAGAAGCTGGCACACACTTTGCTGGTCCATCCTTTGATCCCAAAGTCAAGGCTGTGCTTGTTCACATTCACACTACAGATTTCCCCATGAAGCATCAAGAGCAGGTGGTGAACAGCTAAGATGACCCACCACGGTGGTGTTGCGCTCCCTTACCCTCTCCTGCTGTTACTCACGTGCCAAGTCGCTCGGGGGCTCACTGAGGGCTGGACAGGGCAGGGAAGCGATGGAGGAAGGAAGGAAGGGCGGGCTTTGCTTTTGTGCGGCCACAATGAACAAATTATCTGTGCAACCTCCTCAGGAAAGCCATTGATGTTGGCTGGAGAGGCAGCTGCTCACCCATCTTTGCAATGCAGGAAAGGTCTTGGGCTGGAGCCATGAAAACATGTGACAGTGGGAAAATCCGAGCAAAGGAAATAAAGACAAGACTGTTTCCAATGATCCACCAGAAACAGCTTAATAAGGAGGTCGCTGTTCCTCTGAGGAGTCAGATCATTGCTTCAGGAAGCTGCAATGAGGGACTGATGGCAGCAGGGTGAAAAGGGGCCCAGGAGACACTTCACTTCCTCAGGGCTACAAAGGTGGCCCTGGTTACATCCAAAAACCCCAGGGCCAGTCAAGGAAAGGGCAGCCTTGAGGAAGAAGCACCTTGAGTGGTAGCATCTTCTGTTTCTTCTGTCGGGTTTCAAGAAAATCCCCTCACACAGAGCTGGCCTTGTTTACTGTACATTACACAAATACTACCTACTCCTTTACTAATATGTTTGTCTTCTGCTAGAAGAACAGAGAAAGCCTTTTAAATATGCTGCTGTAAGAAACAACAGCTCTCTAGGTAATGGGATGCCTATTTGTGAAGTCCCATATTCAGGTCAAAATACTAGTACCTAATAAGCCTGCACTTAAACACATGGATAACAGCATTATGTGAAGGGAATAGATATTACAGATACAACTGAAAATTGAAATATTAGAGGAAATTCACTGCTGCTCGTTTGCTTTTCTTGAGATCTTAGGGTAAAAACCAACTTCTTATATTCCAAAGCCAGGCTTGTAGCACCTAATAATTACTTAAAACAAAGCCTAGCCAGCACATCCATTTCCAAATCAATGAATCCAAAGATTCCCTGAAAGTTTTTAATCTGCCCACAACTGCAGTTTACTTGCCAGTTTTAACCATTGAGCCCAGGCAGAGCAACAATAGTACCCACTAACCATGACCAAAGACTCAGATCCCTCCACGGTTGGGCTGACTTGCTCATCTTCTCCCCAGCCCAGCATGGCCATATTGAGGAGACAAATCAAGAACTTCAAATCTCTAAAACCCACCTATACAGAGCATTTCCAAGTTCACCAACCCCTTTCAGCTCTCTCTTGCATCAAGCCCTATTTTTTAAATGCTAACAACCAAAACAGCATGGAAACGACCAGACCAGTGGTATCCTCACCACTGAAGCACAGGGACGTGCCACCACCACCCCAGCCCTCCTGGTGTTGCTGCGGCATAGCCTTGGCAGCTCACCTTCAGTTCGCCCCTTGCTATGAAACCCAGATCTTTGCAAGAGGCTTCACCCTCCCAGACCTCCCCCAAGACTATGACGTGACCCCAGCATTCATCTCCCCCTGTGCATGGCCTACACTTGCCATCTCTTTGTCTATTTACTATTTTTACAAAATCTCTTTTCCCAAACTTTTCAGACTGCACGATGCAAGTAGCCTGTCTTCACCATCTTGTACTCAATTTTGTTTCCAGACTGTCGTATGGACACGATAATTGGTGGTGAATTCAGTCAGCTGCACCCTTTGTCACCCCATTAGCACTAATTCCCACCAGCGACCGTTCCCCATGAACTACTACTGCTCACGAGAGCTGCCAGTCCCTAGGCGGTTCCGTACATCAGGTTTTGGTAGGCTACAGGGATCACTTTTTATTTAGAGTGATATTTAGTTCTAGGTCAAATGGTTTCCAATAACCTAAGTTCAGCGTCCCAGTGAATTTAGCTTTGCCAGATAAGCTTGCAACCCCGAAGAAGGCGGCAATTAGGTCTGCGCAACAAGACCACTTCTTCACAGCCAGGTAAATGCCATGGATAAAGCTCCTAACCTGTTCATCCTCGTTGACTGAATGCCATGCTAGACCTACTTACGCAAACAAACTTTGATTTCATCTTCAAAGATTTGCATTTTCTTGATAAAATGCTGTGTTTTCTGGAAGTTACTAGCAATGTTTAGTACAAAGTATCTGCAGAACAAAAGCCAACCAAGAAGCAGGTACATTTAGTGAAAACAGAGTCATTACTGTGCTGTCCCAAACAATGGATTTACGGAAATACTTTTGTTCTATGCTAAATGTCATGCTACATAATGCACTTTTACACAGTCCTGTTCCATAGTCGCAGTCCTGCAGCAGGAATAGTTAGAGGGTTTTATATGAAGAATTTCAGCATTATAAAATTCATCTGAACACATGATTTTTTTGCCTGGTTTAGTATTTTCATTGTTAAAACCATGTGCCCTACTTCTACCTCAGGTTGTTCGCAGCAGGCAGAGCAGAGATCTTTGCTGCCGCAGCAGAGGACTCGGCTCTGCTCCGAGCGGTGCTCGTTGCCTGTTACTCTTCTGATGAAAGCGCCACAGAGACTGCCACATACTTTGCCATAAGCCAGAGGGCAAGTTGGGATGGTGAGGGTTTGCATAGATTCAAACTGATCTACAAAGAAGATATCAGGAATAGTGTATCAGGAATAGTGTGGTGAGCAGGACTCAGGAAGCGATCATCCCCCTGCACTCAGCACTGGTGAGGCCCCACCTCGAGTACTGTGTTCAGTTCTGGGACCCTCACTACAAGAAAGACATTGAGGTGCTGGAGCATGTCCAGAGAAGGGCAACAGAGCTGGTGAGGGGTCTGGGGGACAAGTCTGATGAGGAAGGGCTGAGGGAACTGAGGCTATTTAGCCTGGAGAAGAGGAGGCTGAGGGGAGACCTTCTCACTCTCTACAACTACCTGAAAGGAGGGTGTAGAGAGATGGGGACTGACCTCTCCTCCCTAGTGACAAGCTTAAAAAAAAGAAAAAGGGCACAGCTGAAAAGCTACGCAGGGAGAACAGCGGCAAACAAATTTGGGCGACCTCTTCGTCATTGCAAGCACTCTTCCAGCCGTGGCCACATCAGTTGTGCCCCGCCAGGCAGGCACACACGAGAGAGCAGGTCTCCCTCTGTAGAAGACGGGGAAAGCTTATCTGTATTTTCCGCCAGCGCTTTGAGCAGTAGGTATTACTTTTCATAGCTCAGAGGCATTCCATTCAGACTCAAAAACTCTTCAAAAAAAATCTTATCTGCCCTCTTCGAAGAACTTAAAAAAAACCCAACCACCCAGCAGTTCTCTAAACAGCCATTCAAAACCAGAAGTATTTTTGCATTTCTGCACAGATATGAGCTCATGCTGTATTTTATGTATAAATAATGCATGTGTATTTATAGATATGCTCACAGCCAAGAAACTAGACTATTTTCATGGTTATGCACCATCAGAAAATACTATTTCAAAACCATGCCATTTCCAAGAAAAACTGAGCCAGTCTGGACCTACCAATGTTGAGGACAAAGCCTAAAGCATTGACCACGCTTGCCCTCTCCAGAGGGAATGACATGGATTGATACCACAATTATCGGGCATCACTGTTCTCTGAAATTACTCATTTCCTTAAAAACAACCCTACTGATGGCAAGAAGTTATTCCACAGGAAAAAGCATGCATGTACCTCCACGGCATTATTCAAATCGCTATAATACAAAATATCTTCCTAATATTCCTTAAGTCGAACTCTATAGATAAAAACACTGTAGTTTACAGCATAAATAACAACAACAACAACAAAAAAAGCTTGTAGCAAGAATTCTAGAATTATGATTTGAATATGTTGTTCTTGGAAGCAGCACTGCACGTTACGACCGACAGTTTCTTGAGGGCTGAAGGCATTAAATGGTAGCTCACAGGTACTTTTTCAGAAGGTAACATCTTAACAGACTAGGACATTTGGGCTCCAAAACTTGTAATTTCACAGGGAAAAAAAATTCATAAAATTATTTTTTTTTTTTTTTTTTTTTTTTTTTTGCTGAGCCGTTTTCTTTATAAAACCCTTGATACTACGGCTAAAATAACATACCGGGAAAATATTGCTTACATTTTCCTTCCCACTGGTGCTTTTAAGTACTTGCTACCTAAAAACCAAGTCAGACTCTGCATTCTTTAATTCTCCCATTGAGCTCCATTAACCATTTCCTATGCCTTTTCCGTAATGCACATACTATTTACAGGCTGCATATACCCTGTAAAGCACTTGCTGCTTATGAAAGTCTAGTAGTCTGTCGTGCCTGAACGTTTCGTAATGCCTGGAGCCAGACAAAGGTGTGCTCATCATTTTTAATATCGACCCCACGGCCTGGCAACATTATCACACGTGCCAAGCATTCCATGAGAACATGAGATAGCTGCACAGCAACAAATATTGCCGTCTAGTGTGCTAACGGCAGAAAGAACCTCCTCTCCTCATCACGTCTCTTAATGAGAGAGGGCAAAACTCCTCAGCAGGTAAAAAGAAAAAATAAATGCAAACATTTTTAGCTTTTCCCCATCCCGTGCGTCTGTCACATAATTACACATAATCCTCCTAGGATTTGAAGCACAGTACAATAGAGGAAGGAATTTAGATTATAAATACCTGAGGTGAAATAACGACACTGAGAGAAGTGGGTCAAATTTAATCTGTGGATTAAATTATCAGCACTGGAAAATGATTTTCTCCAAAACATCCATAAAAAACATCTTTTCTAATCAGCATCCGTGAGAAACTGAAGGGTAAACAAAACATTTAGAGATTTCAACCATTAATGCTCTTTCTCCGTAGATTAATAATTGTAGAAAATTATCAGCCTGCTATTTCAGATGATCCCAGAGACTTGGCTTGGAGAGGAAAAATAATTTATTTCACAGCTTGTCTTCAGCTTCTAAAGCATCGAGGTTAGCACTCCTACACGGGAGAGAGGCAGAGACTGTGCAGAAGAGAGAAAAAACATGCAGTTCTACTGGATTTCATAACCTTTTCTAGCCGAACCTGGGATGTCTCTATTCCTTAAATCCTATGAGCCCACAACGGAGCTATGGAGCAGACCATCCCAGATGCACGTGATTAAGTAGGCACTGATACAATAAATTGCTGAATTCTATGCTAATTAAACATCCTACATGCCTCAACAGTTAATTGCCAGAGCCTTCTTACAATCAATCACCACTTGCCAGAGTGAGTCATCCCTGGAGCATCCCTCACCAGCAGCTGCTTTCGGGGAAGTCCAACCTGGACACTTTGCGAGGGCTCAGTGGCTGCTCGCAGCCCTTTGCCTTCAGCAGCCTGCTCTGCCCTACATCCCCCTCGCACCTTGGCTTGCCCCACCATTTCCTGACCCTCTTCTCCCCGACCAACCTCCCTGGCCATTGCATGATGCTCCAGGACTAGCTCCTGACCCAGCCTTGGCAGCCCACCACCTGCCAAGGTTGCCCTGCACCACACTGTCCCTGGCCACAGCTTTGGTGCCACCACTCACTGTAACAGCTCAGATGGCTTTCCATCAGCTCTGCTCCTCGCTGCCCTGCCCACTGTTGCCATTAGATTTATCTTAACACTCAGAAGTCCTGAACAGCATCAGCAAATGCCATTGGCATAACTCATGCTCATAAAATGGCTTTTTTTTTTCTCCCTCCTGAAAATGGAAATGAGGAACTCTTTCCTCCCTCTAATACATGCAGAGGCATCCCCAGAGCAACTCTCCCGTCCACAGGCACTGCATAAATCTGCTCCTCACAAGAGGAAAACCAGAGAAACAGAGCCAAGGGTCCTGCTGCTCTCATCACTGTATCAGTTACAGCCTGGGAATTCAGCAAATGGAAAACAGCGAGGAGGAACAGACACTAGATAAACTAGTCAGGGCTGAGAAATCTCCTGGTTGGTCCACCTATGAAAAAGTTATCTAAATACAAAAATCATATTAATGAAGCTGGCATAGAGAAAAAGAAGGATGTAACACACAACATTCTCTCCTGGATATCACTCACTGAGCCAACAGCCACAAAAAGCCTTAGGCATAAACTCATCAACAAGATGGTTTGGATGCACTGGGAGTGCAGGGTGCAGCTCAGGACCACTGTCACCATCCACTACGAGGGATGGGGGCAGAGTGGCTCGAAAGCTGCCCGGCAGAGAAGGACCCAGGCATGTTGGTGGACAGCCATCTGAATATGAGCCAGCAGTGTGCCCAGGTGGCCAAGAAGGCCAACAGCATCCTGGCCTGTATCAGGAATAGTGTGGAGAGCAGGACTCAGGAAGTGATCGTCCCCCTGTACTCGGCACTGGTGAGACCCCACCTCGAGTACTGTGTTCAGTTCTGGGACCCTCACTACAAGAAAGACATTGAGGTGCTGGAGCATGTCCAGAGAAGGGCAACAGAGCTGGTGAGGGGTCTGGGGGACAAGTCTGATGAGGAGCACTGAGGGAACTGAGGCTATTTAGCCTGGAGAAGAGGAGGCTGAGGGGAGACCTCCTTACTCTCTACAAGTACCTGAAAGGAGGGTGTAGAGAGATGGGGACTGACCTCTTCTCCCTGGTGACAAGTGAGAGGACGAGAGGAAATGGGTTCAAGTTATGCCAGGGGAGGTTTGGGTTGGATAGTAGGAAATGTTTTTTCCCTGAAAGGGTTATCCAACATTGGAATAGGCTGCCCAGGGAGGTGGTGGATTCGCCATCCCTGGAGGTGTTTAACAAAAGGGCAGAGGTGGTACTTGGAGATATGGTTTAGAAGTGGTTTTTGTCAGGTTAGGTTAATGGTTGGACTTGATGATCTTAAAGGTCCCTTCCAACCTCAGCAATTCTATGATTCTACTATGACACACACTCTTCAAATGCCCCTGGGGACAATTCTGCTCATAGAACTCATCTTTTCTAGAGAGTTGGGGACTTGCAAGTCAATAGATGCAGAGAGAGAGAATGCACCACAAAAGCAAGCCACAATGCTGTAATGGTCAGCGTATCACCCTGATTCTCAGCTTGCCATCAGCTACTGATTTTGTGGATAAATCTGATTTTACTCTGGGGTTTGTTTTGTGTGGTTTTCTTCCGTAGTAGCATCACAGTAGCAAGGATGATTAAAGATCATCAAAGCAGGCAAAGGCTGTAGACACACGTAACGTGGGTTTTTTTTTTATTTTTATTTCAGAAGCTGAGTCAGAAGACCTCCTAACAAGCCATCTTCAGGTCCCAAAGGGAATAAGCAGACTTGAAACAAAGGCCAGGCTGGAAACCATCCCTCTGAACCTAAGGTTTATGTTGACCCGTCGGAGAGGGTAGCATGCTTAGCCTTGTTTGCAGTGACTGGGGAAATCCTCTGGGAATTAAAAGTCTCGGTGGACACTTGCACAAGACATTTTTGGGAAGGGAGGTAGAGGAGGGCAGCAATGCAACTGTGCATTTGCAGGGAGGTATTGTGGGAGGCAGAAGTGAGGTGTGGGAATCCCAGGGAGGTGCAAGACCAACAGTCCAGGCAAAGAGCAGGAAGGCAGCAGAGATGGACCACAAGAAAAGGGCCACTCTCCAGCTCCTCACTGCTCATTAGCTAGATAAGGAAATTGTGGACCAGCTCCTTGGAGATATGGATCAGAATGATGCTTCAATTGCATTCGCTCTTCTAAGCAAGGTTTGGCTGTCACCCATGATGTCTATGTCTAGCGTCTCCCAAAAGATCATCTAACTACCAGAGAGAAAACCAACCCACCACATCGGGCTGAAACATCTGCTCCTGATTTGTTCTTGCAGCTCCTCCTAAACCTGAATAACACACCAAGTCTTTTTCTTTTCTTACTGCCTCAGCAATGTTCTTGAATTTCCTTCCATGTCCCCTCATTCTCCTTCTCTACATAATTCTCCAAACATGAAAACTTCCCCTTAGATTTATTTTTTTTTTTTGGCCTTTTCAGTTTCTGATGAACAGAACTAAAGCTGCTCAGACCCATGTGAATAACACACAGCAACAAGGAAAAGTCAATGGCTGTTTTCCACCCTTGTCTCATTGAAAAAGTAACGAAAAGCAGCACAGGACTTTCCCTATTTTTAGCTCTGCTCTGCAGGTACGGTTTTCCAGGAAGGCTTATGCACCGTGACACCCTAAAGGACCTGTGGGGCACTTATCTCAGAACTTATTATTTCACTTCAAATGCCTTGGATGAGGAGAAGTACATATGAAAAGCAGCCCCTTTTTTTCCCCTCTGAGGCAGCATTTAAGCAGACAGACAGCACAGCTGAGGTCACAAAAAGAAAAGCAGAGAGATGTTCCCGTTCAGGTCACCCTTTCAAACCGAGACAACTAAAATATAGGCCTCCTTAAAGACACTAATTAATTTCAAACATAATGAAGCATTATCTCCTTATAGCATTTCAGCAATTTCATTCGCTGGTAGGGAAGATTTAATGATACTTTAACTCTTGCAGCATTTCATACCATCGCATTTGCCTGTAATGCACGTGTCCTGGAAATAGTTTACAAATCCAGCTCTTGGTTTTGAAAACACATTTTTCCAGCAGCTGTCTGCACCAGTGGTTTGATATCAGATCTGCATCTGGCTCAAGTCTGGCTTTGCTTTCCTGGAATAAAAAGAAGAATACATATCTGACTTCAGAAGCAGAAAGCCCGTCAGGCTCTGCTGGGGACAAGTTAGTCTCTTGACTAACCAGTTGGGGACCCAACTTTCTAATCACTCGAGTGCAAGCATAAATGTTCATGAATTATGAGATTATTTACTCTCTCGCTGAAGATGCTTTCTCTGTGTCACAAACATACAAAAGTAACAGGATGAACGTGACATAGAAATCCAATTCTTCAGCAGGAAGCTGAGAAGAACCACTCAAGAAGATGGAAGATGGACACTGTGGGGTTCCCCCAGAGGACAGCTCGGGCTGAGCTGGATCTCAAAAGGCTTTGCCACCATCCTTTCAAGACCAGGCTGCAATAACACTTCTAGAGAGAGACTTTCAGGAGTGACTGCTGGCCCGCAGTCTTTAGATGCTTAATTAGGGTGGCTCATTTTGTGGCCTGATTTTAGGCACTCCCGACCATGTACCCTCAAAGTCAGGCTGGCCTTGAAAGGCAGTAGTGAATGATTAAAAAAAAAAAAAAAAATCACAGAAACTGCTGTTTTCCTGCAAAAATGCAGGGTCGTGCATTGAAAGGAAGGAATTAAGTGAGAAAAGAAATAATTAATGACTGGAATGGACACTAGATAACAGCTGTGTGGAGAATCATGATACCGTATGGGGCTCTCCTACATTTCAGGAATGGTTTTTAATTACTTCACTCAAGCCACAGTTAATTCTGCACTTCACATGTGTGCCTTTAAACATTTGGCTGTTATTACATTTTTATGAAGTTTAGCCCTGACTTAAATTCACACAGACATACTAAAAACCCAACAGCACCACAGATGCAATAAACCAGATGCTGAGCAAAGCCAAAGGTAAGTGAAATAGATAACATCATCACAAACTTACATAACACTTTATTTATGGGCCTCATTGTCAAAATACTGTTAATTTTACTACACATGAAATGACAAAATTTATCGCTGCTGTGGCACAGTTTCACGTGCTGCTTGCTCCAGCGCTGGTTTTCCCAGAGTGGAAAATATGCCAGCCCTCCTGGCAGTGCAATTTTCCACGTATTTTTTGCTGAAAGCAGACTTACACTCTGCGTATATTGATGCTGCCACAGTTATTCACAGCCATTTAAAATAAATGGACAGGGTGGGATGAACCCTGCCCGTTCCCCAGGCTGGCTGGCAGCCGCACAGCAGTCTCGGGGTGGCACTCTGGGTGAGCCCCAGATGCACCTTCTCGTGCTCAGGGGTTACATGTCCCACCCAAGCTGACATTGCGGGCAGGGGGCCTGGCTGCACAGCACCACTAGAAGCTCCACGGAGAACAGTCACCCCCAGTTTTTGTTAAAAATTAATGTGGGTGTTGACAACCCTTGAGTTTTTAGAGACAAACAACCAAGTCATCCTCCAGATGTCAAAAGTCATTTGGTTCTAGAATCATCGAATGGTTACAGTTGGAAGGGACATTCAAGACCATCCAGTTCCACCCCCACTGCCCTGGGCAGGGACACCTCCCACCAGCCCAGGTTGCTCCAAGCCCCATCCAACCTGGCCTTGAACACCTCTCCAGGGATGAGGCAGCCACAGCTTCCCGGGGCAACCTGCGCCAGTGCCTCACCACCCTCACAGTCAAGAATTTCTTCCTAACATCTCATCTAAATCTCCCCTCTGCCAGTTGGAAGCCATTCCCCCCCATCATATCAAAGGTTCATACAGACTTGTGCACGATGATGGGGTTTTTTTTGATTGGTTTGGTTTTTTATTTTTAATAACATGAAAAGCTGAAATTTCTGAAATAAGCCCCCCAAATTTACAGCACACCTTTGGGGAAGAAGAGGTGACATTATTTGGCATTACAGCAGAAGAATCTGGATACAGAGAACAAATTTACCTCAGCACTGGACTACAGGATTATCCTGTGATAAGTCAAACTATATTGATCCTAAAAAACCCTGTGAACAAATAAGCCTTGAAAGCAATAAAGCCCTTCCCCAACGGTGTCCAAATATAACCCACGAGGAACTGGGAGCAATCTCTTTACGCCTGAAGAAGCCTCTGCTTCCCTGTCCCATCTGCCACTTCTCACCTCTCCAAACGCGACTGCCACCAAGGGGTTTCCTTCAGAGCCCGTGTCTCCATCTTTGCTTCTCTGCCCACGTGCCTGGAGCTGCAGAAAGCTCGGGGAGTTGTTTTGCCTGCAATCATTGCTAACACCCATCCGACACAGCCCCTTCCTATCAAGACTGCCTTCCCTCGGAGCACTTCCAAGGACAAGCTGGAGAAGAAAGAGGTCATCAAAACCCCCCAATGAGACTCCTCGTGTGCCAAGTTAAGCCTGCGTAGTGAGTCTAGTGCAAGCTTTGGGCAAAGATGTGCACTTCTGTGGGCTCAGAGCATGCTAGAGTTTCTCAAAGAGAATATGCAGGACATGGGGAACGTAGGGGATAGGGACCAAACACGGGAGGAAACAAATGGAAATCCTCGGGAGTCACAAAAAGCTTGGAAAAAAAAAAATGAAGTCTACAAGAGCGGTGATTGATTGAAATAAGGAAAAGAAGTGGAAACAGGTGAAGGGAAAGCAGCAGATGATGCAGCTTCAAGATGATATATATAAAATATAAATTATTTATTCACACATGCTTTATTTACTCTGTGTCATGATAAAGTACATGCATTGATACAAAAGCCACACACACTTACAAGAACACATGAGTAGTTGCAGACCGTCACTCTTGGTAAAATGCCTGTGTGGCTCTGGGCTTGAACTATAATACCTATTCCTTGCTGGATAAAAACCAATCTGCTGCTTCCCATGTTCAGCATTACGGTAATTTTCTGATCTCCAGAGAGCAATGTATCCAGTGTATTCTTACTGGCACGCCAGAACTCGGGAAGCAGCTTACTCTCCCAGCTAATCCTACCAGGAGCGGTGCCTGAGCCCGAGGCAGATGCCAAAGTGCTGAACACCCGATTGCTTCACTCCACCACAAGGCAACATCTGGGATGCCCAAACCACCTTCCTGTTTATACAAGGCTGTGTTTTCACATGGTCTAAAACACAGCACTCTGGCCACATCACCTCTCACAAAACTGATCACAAATTTTCAACCACGTATTTTCTACAGTAACTTCTCATTTGGACATTTCTTCCAAATTCTTTTCCAAAATATTGAAAGGAGATCCTATATTTTGAACTACTTTTATATGAACTGGAGTACTTTACACAACATGGACATGAAATATTTCAAGACAGTGCAATGCTGATGTGTTTCTCTGTTGTGTCACACTCCTTACAGCTGGGCTTCGTCCACCATGCCAGGTAATTTCTTTCTCACTAAGTACACTGAAGCCAACTGTTAGCATCACTTCCAAATTCAAATGCCTCCAGAGTAGTCAGCTTTGCCAAACAGGAAAATAGAGAATTTTGAGTTCATAACCCATCTCAAACCAGAAACTACCACTGAGCAGAGCTCCCTGCAAACAGAGATGTATTTTTGCAGCGCTTTGTTGCGGAGAGAGGGGAGGAAACAGCACTGAGAGGAGATTGAGTTAAGGCAAAATTGAGGACAACATTCTCGCTTTTTTTCCTCCTAGATCTTAAGACTTGTATCTGGCAAAGAATCCCAGCTGCCTTTAATTGGTTTATACTGCACGCTAAAACAGACTGATATTACACCTGCAATTACTTGAAAGACTTATTAAGAACCACACAAAGATCATAAAATATTGGGGACTTCAGGGCACGCTGTGAATCTGTGCTCAGACGCAAAGAGCTGCAGTGATGCGAGTTTTAACACCACCATGCCCTAAGCCAAAGGAAGACTTTATTCTTCTCCTCTAGGGAAAAAGCTCGATCCTCATGCAGACCTCCACCCTGCCACAGGAACACCGCAGACGTAGCACCGCTCTGTCATCCCTGCACCGAGAGTGCCTTTTAAATGGTGGGGAAAACTTGAAAGCTGCAGCTTAGTTGCTTTTAATTCTGTTTTCTTACAAGGCAAATCAAATGATCAGCTACCCAAAACCTAACAGTTCACGCTTTCCAAGGGGCTTGAATTCACACAACTTTTTCTTTTTTTCTTTTTTGACATATTATTTTACTTGCTGGCATGCAGTATACATGTTTTCATCTACTTTTAATTGCTTATTTCCATCTCCTAATTTAATTTGTACCACTATCCAAGAATTTAAAACAAAAAAACAAAACCACTCATTTTCGTGTTCATGCAGCTTTGGCAACCCATTTGGCATGGATATATGCTTTGTTTCTTTATGCTGATATCTTCTTTGTGGCAGTTATTCCAATAGAGTCTCTCAGTGGGACACATTCCAAAAAATAATGAAAGTGCTTCCCAGCTTGGGTGGCAGTATATGTATCAGGATGGAAAAAGGCCAAGAAGGTAGATGGAAATAAAGGGGACTACATAGCTCCAGTCCGTTCCTTTCCACTAGAATGTGGATAAACCATTGAATCACAGAATGGTTGAGGTTGGAGGCTCCTCTAGAGGTCATCTGATCCAACACCACTGCTCTAAGCAGGCCAGCTAGAGCAGGTTGCTCCAGGGAACAGTCAGCTTTTGACTATCCCCAAGAATGAAGACTCCACAGCCTCCCTAGGCAACCTGTTTGACAGGAACATGGAAGGTTTCTGGCATCCCAGCTAGAAGTGGTCTTCCCACCCCAAAGTCCACATGTTCTCAGCCCACAGACTCAGGGCTCATGAACACAATGAGAACACACTACCTGTGTTCACAATACATCACAAGAACCCAACCACCTACACAACTGACCATCTGGAACCACACTTTAACACCGCTCACCAACTTCTGTTTTCATTAAAAGGTCTGTGAAGCCTTGGAGAAAACCGAGAAACAAACTTTACCTGCTTATATTTTCCTGAGTGGAAATGCTTTCTCAGGAAGGTTTTTTTTTTAGTGACAGAATAACACAATCATCTCTATTTTCCTGATGACCCTTTTTTTGCTTTAGTTTATCATCCAAATACAATAAGCCTCAGATTTTTTTTGTCCCCCTTTCATTTTTATTCTTAAGATTCACTCAGCTCACTTCTGTCATGAAAACGCATCCAGCCTCACGCAGCCCAGCTCAGATTCAATTTACACTTAAGCTAAAATGCCAGCCACATGTGGCCGAGGCATTTGGTCTGTACTTCATTCTATTTCCCACCTTAAAGGCCTCACATCACTAGTAAAGTAGCTTCAAAATCAGAGAATTACAATGTCCCTGCAATTTTTGGTCATTTGGTGCTTTCCGATGCCCTCAAACATAAATCAGCTGTAAGAAAGGGGCAGTGAGTCTCCCTTGGCATAAGAGGATTCTGGTAGTGTAGAGGAAGGTGAGAAACTCATCACTAGGTACATTTTCAGTTAGTTTAGATAAGAACAGCTAATGGCCACATTCTTGTTCAGCATTTCCAGCTCAAGTCTGTACCATCTTGGTGGCATCCCACATAAGATGCAGTAGGAATACGGTGAGGTACAGCTCTCAGGATGCTGTAGGTCCATATTCCCCAGGGAATGGTACATGTCAGTATGAAAAGAGACCGCAGCAAAAGAGGAGGACCCACAGCCTGGCTGACATGCTTGCCAGCTGTGGGGAACAGGTAGCTGGTCTATCTGGTCTAGCACAAGTCATTTACTGGAACTGCTGTTAGCTACACATTTAAACCTATGTAAGAGTCTCCAGAGGAAATTGTAACGCTCAGTCCAGGCAGTTTCTTACAATCCTACAATCAACCCTAGGCTCATCAAGGAATATGGAAATCTGCAAAAGTATAAGGCAGTGAAAGAACAAGAAGTCAGAGAAGCCAAATGATCAGAGGTGCAGAGCACGTGGCAGTCAGTCCCACTGACTTCAATCAGGGCTTCTCTGAAAACCAATTTCTTCATTCTCACCCTCCTCAGGAGGAAAAGACGAGCGTAGTAGGGGAGATGCAAGGATCGCACACGTTTTGCATAGAAGATAGACTCCTACTGTGCAAAAAACCCACATTCATCTATGCAGGGAACTCAGGACCTGTCATTAGGACCAGGACCAAGACCAACTCAAGACCAGAGCTGCTGCAGTTACCATTCCCCGCTCACTCACCATACCCCTCAGCTTCTCCAAAGGTCTTGAGTAAAGCAGCTACAAGCTCCAGCTCATCTTACTTAGACCACAAGAAGACACATAAACCTCTCCAAAAGCCACAAAACCTTTGGCCATCTTAAGTGACGTGCACAAATAGCCAAGACATGATCTGGCATGGTGAACTGCCTTCTGCCCATCCTTTGCTGAGTTGCTTGTGTGTGTGTGTATAATCATATTTTCTCTGTGCTGTTCCTAGTACAGCCCTCTCAGCACTTTCTCAAAGCAATAAATTATAGACCACAGCCTTTCCTCTGTAAGAAAAATCTCTACAGGCAAAAGTGGGAACACGAAGGCTGCTGTTGACCTTTCAATTCATTTTTATCTCCATGGGCACACCAGATATCCTGTGTTCTTTTAAACAGAACTCCAATAACCAAAGCACTATGTAAAAATGAGACCACCTCCCACGATGCTTTATTAGTGTGCCCCCAAAACCTCCAGGCAACTTAAGCTGAAATGACCTCTACTGCAAATAAGGCAGAAGTCCCGAGAGCGTTTGGAATAGCGTTGTGAAAGAGAAGTAGCAGCCTGGAAATTGCTGCGAGCAAAGGAATGGCCCAGCAGGGAGCAATTGGTGTTTTAGGAAAAATATCTGCGATGCTTTCTGGCTAGCTAATCACACCTTGGGCTAGTGCTGGTGGGCTGCTGGCCAGCACCAACCTGCTGCACACTCCCCATGCTTTCAGGGGCAATCTCACTGGGGCTGGCTCGGCTGGGGAGAGGCAAGGATGCTGGTCAGGCACTGAGTACCACCACCCACCATCCTGCCATGTCTGGTTCCCTCACAGATGCCAGCAGACGCCAGTTTGCAAAGCAGCAGGGTTATAGCCACTTTCTGGTGGGGAAGAAAGCAGGCTGATTAAGCAGGATTTAAAAGGGATAGAAGGATTAGGTAATCTGGAAACATCAAATTAAACTTCTTGGGGAACGTTCTAGGTGATTCCTCTATGTGACCCTGCTTTGGCGGGGGGGGTGGACTAGATGATCTCTAGAGGTCCCTTCCAAGCCCTNCTTTAACGTCTTATTCCCAGGGACAGGAGAACAGCAGTAATTTAGGGGCTAATTCAAGCAGAGGAGCAGGCAAGGCTGGAGTAGACTGTGTAAAAGGTACAAACAGAAGTAAATCTACCCTACAGCAGAGATTAAAGCTAATACCAGAAGACGCTATTTTGAACGTAATAGACTCTGAGCTGTGTATTAGCAGTGGGTAAACAGGAGGTATAGATGTACCTCCTGGAGGTCAGGTTTTCAGGAACTGACTTACACATGGGAGCCTCTGGAAACACAGACTGTTTTCTCTAGTAAGGTAGACCCTTTCCTCCCAGGAATAAGCCAGTTCTCATTAAAAAATAATACACATATCCTCTGTCACTGTTGTATTTGTTTCATTTCATGCCAGTGGAATGTTATAGTTTTCCAGAGAAAGACTCGGGTATAAAAAACTAGTCACACACTGATAAATGGGAATACAGACAAGTTTTCCAGCTAAACAGAAACTGAGGATCTATAATTCTGTCCCTATTATTATTGACATTCAAACATGCAAACAGTAGCACAGCATCCCTTTCCTGGGCAAAGGAAGAGCTGACACACAGCACCTCTCCGACTGCGTGGCGTCAGGTAGGACAGTTTAGGGCCTTCTGGATGGAAGCCTTGGAGCTGGAGAGCGCAGATGCCTACGTTCACACTGAGGCACAGCATATGTACAAGATGAATTCAAGTATAAGTAACCGAATATAAAGACGATGGGAATAAAAGATCTTAGAACCTCACTGTCCTGGGCTCCTGCTCTTAATATGACTTGTATTTCTAACACATAACCCTTCCCATCCATCTTAAAAGTCCAGAGCTGGTTTTCACCCCACTGCTACTACTGAAAAATCATTCCAGAGCCTCACTGTCCCCATGACTATAAATCTCCTTCTTAATTGCAGTCTCAAATGTCTTCTTGCTTTGTTTTATATTGATTTGCTCTTGCGCAAGTGCTGTTCTCTGGCTTAGATATCTAAACAACCACTTTATGCCTTCTCTGCAAAGAGCACTGGATCCCTTCTCAGCTTGCAATTTGCTAAGCTAAAGCAGCCAAACCCACAGGACAGAAAGGCTTTCCAGGTCCTGGCTCTTCCCAGTCATCCGCCTCTCCCAACACAAGCCCAGCTCCCTTCTGGCATTGAGCAAGGGCAGATGTTAGTTGAAATATGTAGGCAGAAGGCAGACCAGATTTCGTGGAAGAGCAGATACATCTCACTGTAGGTGGCCCTACCATTGGCTAAAACACATTCAATGCACTCAGAGATTTCCCAGGACAAGTAGGTTTGTTGCATCCAGGCTGGAGAACAAGGTGGAAGACTCATTAGGAATACTGTAGGGCAGTAAGAACAAGTAAATTCATGGGAAGTGATTTGCAGGGCCTAGAACTTTATCCAGTTACCCAAGATGCAGAATTATGACTAGCCAGTATTAGTGCAGGGAAGTACAGCTACAAAGTAGTGATATTCTAGTTTTTTTTGTTACACATAAGCACAGAAACGTATAAAAGAAAAGCTGTGTGTGCACAGAGAGATCCTGAATCAAATCAGATGTAAATATAAGCAGGTCAGTTGGCTGCAGATGCCATAGCAGCATTGCCTTGCTCTCACCTATGTGTGCCACTCACTGCTGAGAGTTGTGAACCTTCACAGCCACCTGCGCTTGGCTTGACATCATGATGCTGTTCGATTCACCCAAGCATTTTTTTCATAACAGCCTTAAAAGAGAAAAAACAGGCCCCACTTGGAGAGACAGAAGAGGGAAGACTGGGCCAAATTTTCCCCCAGCCTAGCCTACAAGTCATCACGTAGCACTGGGCAGCCGTGAGGCATCTCGGTCATCCAGGCTGTATGCCCACCACGGCGTGGTGAGCCAGCTATCTGCCCACAGCAATCTCCCCTGGGGAAGACTGCCAGACGATAAATGAGAGGTATCTGTGATGATTGCACTGTTTCCCACATTGGCAAACTTTAATAATGACTGATAAGCTTTTCATTGAGTGTGTCCTTTTTCATGCTGTTAGGAGCTTCAGCAAATTTCTACATTAGCACATATGTTAGCTTACTCCACAGAAAGACAAGAGACTCAAACAAGCACAGAAAGCTCTAACCCTGCTATGAATAACAAATAGGTGGTTTCATTTTTCCCCCCAGTATTGTTTGCAATGCAAGACTATAGCTTTGTTCACTTTTCAGAGGACAAGGAGGTAAATGACAGTGTCACCTCCAATCCTCCACAGACCTCAGCCTTGAATGCCAAATCTTTTTACAGCTTTAACTTCCCAGGTGTCACAACAGCCACATCTAGGCTGCAGTCCTTCATCTTTGTGTCACCAAACAGCTATTTTTTGGAAGACAAAAGCATATTTTATGGAGAAACAACACTGCAAGGCTGAGATGTCTGTCTCTAATAAAAGAAATATCCTTTTGAGTCTGTAAGGAAGCGGCACAGAGGGGGATTCACACTGAATATTACCGATATGCTACATTGCTCTGTTGCTTTCTCCAGAGTAGTATCTAATTTAGAGAGGAGCCAAGAAAAGGCACTACTGTTTTTACTTTGGGGGGGGGAAAAAAAACACCACCAAAAAAACAAATTCAGAGTTTTTGCAGGAATCTGGGCTATTGTGCTGCAATCAGGGCTGCAGAACAGAAGCTTTCACTGAAAAACTGATTGTACAGAAGGTATTACTACATAAATCAAGGAACAATTTTGCCTTCCCGTGCGCATCCTTGCGGCCAAAAGGTGACAAACATAAGGAGGAATTCGCACCAGCTCACTCAACACCCAGCTCTGGAGGTCATTCACCACCGGAGTCACTGCTTGGAGAACGACAGCTGCTGCTCCGATGCATGCTCTTCATGCATAACTGGTGTTATCAAGTCAGCTCTGTGAACCTCTTCTCTGTGTCCCCCCTTCTAGTGCTGCATTTTTGGGGGATCCTGCCCTGATCTTGCCCATCGCACCTTCAGGTCCATCCTCTGCGAAAGCACATGTCCCCTTCCATCACCAAGCACCCTGCCAGGCACCCTCTTCTCCAGCCGTACAACCTCCTGCTGTCCTCAGCCAAACTCCCCCAAAGTGACCGCCTCTCACCACCACATCCATGTGTCCTGTCTGCCTTTCCTGTTTCAAAGAATAAAGACCATGGAGGGTGGATACAGAGAGACAGCAGCTCACTAAGAGTCTTAGCTCTTAATTTTAACTGTTCTTCAGATCCCCCAGTGTATAATGCCTCTGCTAACCCAACCTCAGAGTGTTTTAAGGCAAGTTTTAATTATTTCTTTCTTTTCCCACAGCTATGTCACTGCAATGAATCATTGGTAACGTGGCATCTGACAGTGACGGTATTGTTGTAGGGATAAGAGAGGACACAGATATACAAGCCATCACACACAGCTTCCCACCGAGATGCTGCACAACCCTCAGGTCTTGGGCAGGAATTCACATTCAGCTGCACTCTCATACTGTTGCTCTCTAAAAAAAACACTATGAGTCCTTACTTTAAGAATTTTCCCCTTCATCTTCTTCCTTAACATGAACTAATTCATCACCAAACCTCCCCCCTCCACCTGCCTTATCTCAAGACCTACATCAACACCATTTAGGACGAGGCTTCCCAGGGGTCCCAACTGGTGCTTTGGAAACCCAGATGCTCCCAGGCTGAGAGGTCTTTCCACCAGTCTCTTCTACTCTCATCATCTGTCGTGACTTCAGAGGCGACAACATGGCTGCAGCTTGCTCATAATATGGGACATGGGTGGAGGCTACTGCCAGGTCTGGATCTCTGGGCTCCCCAGAAAGTCCTCCTGCTTTGGGCATACCCATGATTGCTCAGCAGAAGTAGGCAGCTGGATCCCGAACACTGCTGAAGCACACTAACAGCATCTTGATGTCAATTCAGTAAGCGTACTATCTGGGTCTTCAATTTGCCAGAACTCAGACACAAATCCTGGAGGCAGACAGAGAACCTGGACACCTGACGGTTCCTATTTTTAAGAGGCACTGACAAGCTGCTAGATTTAAAAACTGACCTACTTCAGTGGCTGTTTCATATTGAATTTTTTCCCTTCAGGGTGCCAGCTATTCTTCTTTTGCTTTTTCCTCCAAAAAGCATTTTTGTACTTTGAAATAAATACAAATATTAAAAAAGAAAAAGACATGCCACTCCAATTATGGCAGCTTTCCTGCCGGATTAAGTACAAAATATCAAGTATTTTTGTGAAATATAGACCAGAAAAGTACCAGAAAGATATACACAAGTTATTTCCGCTGTCAAGTCTCTCATTTCCCACACAAGCGTTTACATATTAAATAACCACGTACCTTTGTGACAGACAGCGCTCCTATGCATAGTTTAAGAGATGAGATATTCCTGAACATTTACAACAACCCAGCAATCACAAGCTACTCAAATGCATGAATACTCAGAAAAAAATAAAGGCAATCTGTCAGAATATCAGGTAACCCATTGACCAGAAGTCAGTACCATTTCCCCAACACCGCCGGTTCAGTGCAACTACCAGGATCACACCACTCTGACTGGAGCGTAATGGGAAGGACTGGTTATCCCCCTACTAAGCATGAATGGAGCTACGAACAGTAGCAATTGTGTCTGCAGCAAAACAGATATCGCAGATATATCTATTTACTGAAAATACAGTTTCCTTAAACTGAAAACTACCTTCTGTTGAAATGGCCTACTTGCATTTTGCCATAAAACAGAGAAACTGGAAGAATTGTTACAAATACTTCTCACTGAATCTTAGGCTCAGTCTAACACTACCGGAATTTGAATCTCTTTCCTATGCAAGCACCCACATTGCAAGCGTTTGTTTAAAACTTGCACCACCAAAACCACCACGTTTTACAGCCCCAAAAGTCCTTTCCCCACAGAGCAGAAGACCTCAGTCCAACACAGCCCTTACCTTTAACGCTAAACAGGCTGAGAGAGTTGAGGTTGTTCAGCCCGGAGAAGAGAAGGCTCCAGGGAGACCTTAGAGCCCCTTCCAGTGCCTAAAGGGGCTCCAGGAGAGCTGGGGAGGGACTTCTTACAAGGGCATGGAGTGATAGGACGAGGGGGAATGGCTTCAAATTGGAAGAGGAGAGATTTAGATGAGATATTAGGAAGAATTTTTTCACTCTGAGGGTGGTGAGGCACTGTCCCAGGTTGCCCTGAGAAGCTGTGGCTGCCCCATCCCTGGAGGTGTTCAAGGCCAGGTTGGACAGGGCTTGGAGCAACCTGGTCTAGTGGGAGGTGTCCCTGCCCATGGCAGGGGGGTGGAACTAGATGCTCTTTAAGGTCCCTTCCAACCTCAACCATTCTATTATTCTATAAAACAAAACACGGTAGCAGGTAGTGTCTCTGTAGCTGTTACCAGGCCTTGGAGTAGGTGTAGACTGTAACTTCTCATCAAGGAGTTCTCCAGCATTTGGTATTGGACCCCAGCTTGCCCAAGACTCTTGGAAATGCATCTTGTAAAAATTCATAATAATATATGACTAATAACATAATTCCTAGTCTTGCTGGATTTTCCACGAAAGCATGCTCTCTCAGGGCTTTTACACTGAAGACAAACCACATCCCAGCGCGCCCGCAATGACCACTCCATGCGCAGTGGCAATTATTCAAGGGGAGTTTGTTCTGTTCCATCGATTGCTTCACAAGAGGAAAACGGTTCAAGCCAGTTTTGCAGCTTTGGCCCAAAGCACAACGCTTCAAAGAGTGTCAGCATATTGTTTCCACAGGTAAGCTGCGCTCATTAAAAGGAAAAACACACCTGTGGAAGCACCTTCCTGACTCTTACACCTCTAGAGTACTCTGGATGAAAGCCTGCAGATTCTCCAGCGGCAACAGAAGGGTTTTGGTTAAACCCTTGTGTCTGCCAGGAGTGGCAAAACAATTTGCTATGCTATCATTAAGGACGATACATCTTAATTAAAACTGAGAAGAAGATCAATGGCATTGATATTTGGAGAAGTGTTTCCTTTAGAGATATGATGGTGCACTTCTGTCAAAAAAAAGCTTAGCCAAGAAGTGTTACACCTGCTTCAAATAAAGTAAATCACAGGTTGCCCTGCTGAGCATAGCTGAATCTGCACACCTACATTTAGCTGCTGTCTTGGAAATGCAATAGCCAGATATGTAAGAGCGAGCGGGCGCCCTGGCCATGTGTGGAAGGCAGCTGAAGGACTCACATGCTGGGAGAGAAAAATCACACCGTTCCACCAGGCACTTCAATAACTCAGTGATGGACACCACTATGAAACCACAGAAGCCCAGAGACGCAGGGTAAAACAGACATTCTACAGGAGTAGAGGAAGGAATACGAAGCAGTGGGGTTTGGGTTTTTTTTTTTCAGGTTTATTTTCTCATTATTAGCAGTGGGTAACGGTCAGCCTAAGGCACCAAGGTGCAGGAGCACTCTTTGTGCCCACAGGAGACAGCCAGCTCTGTGCTCAAAGACAGCACCGCGTACCATCCTGCTTTACAGCTTATCAAAACATTGCTCAGATCATCAATTACAACTTCATTTCGAGAGAGAAAACCACGCTAATGAAAAACGAGGAACAAGAACAACAACAAGAGAGAGAAGGGAGACGAGGAACAAATAGATTTGTAATGGTCTCCCAGAGACATTAATTAAAGAATGAATGCTCTTGCAGGTAAGAAGCAGATATATTGCAGTTTTCATAGCATTTCAAGTGCAGGAGTGTTAGTGAGCTGCTCTGTAATTATTCTTTAGGTCCAGGTACTTGAAGTCTTGGTAAAAACTGTAATTAAAAGCAAAGTAGAAAAGTACCTGGAACGTGTAATTAGACAAATTTGAGATGGGCAGAGTGGGGGCACTGGGCCGGCAAGCTCTGTGCAGATACTTCCACTGCTCCACCAACCCCTGGTGCATGTCACCCAGCGCAGGAAGCTCACCGCTACCACGCTGCTGTGCTTAGCTCTCGGTGGTATGTCTCGTGGGGCCTCTGAGACACACACACCATTTTCTTCATCATCTCCCCATCCAGCACAGAGCAGCCCTAATCCTTGGTGAGAAACACAACCAGAATAGAAGCTTATAATAAAAGAGTGAGAAGGAGGTAACCTATGGGCGGAATACAGTAATCCGAAAAGCTTCCAAGCAGCACCCCACTGGCTCAGATCCCCGATAGGTCCCTTTCGGCATTCAGTTGGTTATTAATCCACCTGAACTGGGCGGTCAGCACACCCTGAGCTGGGCTGCAGCAGCTCTGAGACATCTCAAGCTACAACGCAACCAGTTATCGTTCATAAGGAGCTGCCACATGCGAGCTGATCCATCACAGTGAACGTTTTCTGGGCTTGGCAGGGACTTGCTAAGCCCCAGTAACGTCGGTCACAAGGCTTATTTTACAAGCTATCCTGAGGCTCGCTTACTCACAGACCAGATTCACAGCTAAGCTTTGGTCAGTCTTTTCTCGGCTCCATCCCACAGAAGTCAACAAAAATAACACCATCTATTCACTTGAAGAAATAATTTCTCATTCCAAAACAAGCACATTATAAGGATTACATGCTGAGCATTATGCAAGAACCAGGTTTTCCTGGTTGCTGTGGATGGCTATCACAATAAACTTCAATTACATGCCTGCACTCTCATTCAGTAAATGAGAACGTGCTCAGGATTTCTCCATGTTCCCTTCGTGCACCTGTGCCCGAGCTGGTATTTCCATTCTATATCTGCAATTTCAACTATGCAGAGATGTTCATATCCTTGTGGGTTTTTTTGCTAAGGTGGTCTCACTGGAGTTGATTAAAGCTGAAATTTTAAAGGTACATAAAGGTGCAGGTACTTATCTAGATGTGCCCAAGTAATTATTTTTTCATTGAAATCGATAAAGATTAGACAACTAAGTGCTTCTGAAAATCCCTTCTGTGCCTACGTACATCTTCTCTGGGCCCAAATCCAGACATTCAGATTTTTGCAGTACCTGATTCATAGGAAGCAGGAACCTTGCTCCAAATGCCCTCACTCCAGGGAAAAATACACAGGGGAGTGTGAGGGTCTCGACGTGGGGCTACAAGACCTAACGCCTTCCGCAAGAGGTTGTCCAGCTGCTCTGTGCCTTATCAGCCAGTTCTCATGCTCTAAACACCTCCTGGCTTCTTCTCAGGTCCTCCCACCCTACTCTTTCATCCTTAATGCATTGACCTTGTTCTCTCTGGTTTTGAATTAGAGAAAAGCTCCCATAAGTCTCCACTGATCACACATTTAGATTTTCAGGCGCTTGTAACTTGGTCAAATATGAGCATCTTTTACAAGAAAAGCATATGCCTCCATTAACTATCAAGGCATCGCTCTACAGCATGAAGGTGCCAGAGCTGCCTCAGGGAAATGGCTCTAAGAATATCTTTAAGATGAGCAAAACGACGTCATTTTCCTTGTTCTCATTTTGTCAAATGGCTGAAGCATATTATCTAAAATATTCCTGAAAACCTACAGGGAAAATTGAAGCCTGAAGACTTGAAAACGTCACTCAGTTATATGCTATCAAAACTCAGATGTTATAATGGGATGTATCAGGTAAACTCAGCCAGCTGGGCCATTATAAACTAGTCAAGCAATCAGTCTGCTGTTCAAGCAATCGCAGTGTGGTTTCTGTGGAACTGCTCTGGGTTTATCCTGCTGACCAGTCTGGGAGCCCAAACCAGCAATCTCAGCTGGACCACTGTGTGTAACAGCGTTTCACTCACCTGGTAGATATCCTCATTAAATCTGGACTGCCATTTTTCAGCACACACCTAAAGATAAAATATAAGGTCATCCGCGTGGTTTTCTATCCAACTGCCACATAAGCAGTCATAATATATTATACTTAAAAATGTCAACCACGGGCTTTTCTTCCAGAAGCATCCTTGATCTACAGATAATGCCTTCTTGAAAGCCTGTATCTGGGTCTTAACAAACAGTACTGAAGCACTGGAACAGGTTGCCCAGGGAAGCTGTGGCTGCCCCATCCCTGGAGGTGTTCAAGGCCAGGTTGGATGGGGTTTGGAGCAATCTGGGCTGGGGGGAGGTGTTCCTGCCCATGGCAGGGGGGGTGGAACTGGATGGTCTTCAAGGTCCCTTCCAATCTAAACCATTCTATGATTCTATATTGACTATATATCAAGTTTCTAACAGTCCTGCTAAGTCTGGACAGTGCACTTCATCCTCTTTATGAAGCTCGCTTAGGTGGCCCCCAAGCACGCTCACGCAAACCTCAATACAGCCTTGTATATCATACTGGCACAAGCATTTGGGTTTCTGTGCTCCAACTGTCTCCAGCTGGCACAGTGGGTCCATTCACAGGGCAGATAAAAAAATAGTCATTTTTAGCCAAAAACCAGGTATGACCTGCTTTTGGGAGGCACATGGGAATAACAGTCCATCTCAGAAGAGCTCCCAGCAGGGAAAGATAGAGCTTTCATTTTTCCACTCTTGGGTGTTTCATTTTAAACTAAAAGAGGGAAGATTCAGACTAGATATAAGGCAGAAATTTTTTACAGTGAGGGTGCTGAAACACTGGGACACGTTGCCCAGAGAGGCGGTAGATGCCCCATCCCTGGAAACATTCAAGGTCAGGTTGGACAGGGCTCTGTGCAAGCTAATCTACTTGAAGATGTCCCTGCTCATTGCCAAGGGGTTGGACTAGATGACCTTTAAAGGTCCCTTCCAACCCAAACTAATCTATGATTCCTTTTGCAAATGCATCGGGGAGACCCACACACACCAATTATCACCTGGCTTAGATGCCTGCACATGAAGCCCAGGCTCTCCACATCAGTGCTAGCAGGTACACACATCCTATGGACCTAGAGCACTCAATGCACGCCTAATTTAAGGACTTAAATACTTCTTTCTCCATCAACGATACAGAAAGAATAAACTCCAGGCTTGGACATCAAAATTTGTCACAAGTATGGTATCTAAAGCACACTTTCCATATATTTTTTTTTTTAAAACAGCAATGATAGAGAAGCCTGCCAGAACCTGAACTGAGAAGGGACACCACAGGGAGAGCTTCAGCAATGCCAGGGACTGCCTGGGCACTGCGAAAGCTTTGCTTTTCCCTTGGGTCAAAGAATTTACTTGTACTATTGTATCAGCAGACACTTTGCACCTTGATCTCCTCATCTATTTGGACAGAGATAATACTAGACTTTCAAATAAATTCATCACATCTGAGAAGCGTAAGGCTTCTGTTCTCAAAGTCCTCACAGAACATGTGCCCCTTTTTGGGAAAATGTGCCCACTCCACATACGCCAGCGAAATCTTTCTACATGACTAATTTTCAAGTTGAACTGTCTTGAAAAATTGACTGACTCACCGCAGAATTTAACTATGCATTAGGTCCTATTAGTGAATTAGGCCCTTTTGTTTTGCTCCAGAGTGCTGTCAAGAGCTGTAACAGCTTTCCTGATTAATGAAGAAGGAAGAAAAGTTATTTCAAAGACAAGGGCAGATTGCAATTTTCTGCCTTTTTTTTTTGTTTTGTTTTTGTAAGTTTAGAAAGATGGAGTATTACATCAGCAGAAGCAGCAGAAGATGCCGCAGGCTTTGGCATTGGCCTGATCTGTGCTGTGGATGCAGGACAGAGGGGGGGTGGGACACTTCTGCTATTTGCTCTCCATCCACCCCAATCTTTGAGCTTTGACTCATATTGTGTGAGCTCTGGCACAGGATCCCTGGTGGCTTCTGACAAATGACTTGTGCCTCCCCTTGGCCTGAGCCTGCCTTACGTACCCACAGGATATATCATTTTGTGAAGTGACTGAAAATGGTTTATTGGTGTTACGTGAATGACCCAGGTCTGGTGATCTTGGAGTTATTAGCTCCCAAGGACACAGCTAAATATCTTTTACCACATTTCCAATTTGCAATACCACATGGTTTTCAAGTTTGCTTGCAAACCCACGCCATAACATATATCACCTTACAGCACTTATTTTCACAGTGGAGATTTGTAACAGCAAGAGCATATTTTAGTGATTGCACAAAATGGCTAGTTTCACAATATGACGATAGCATTGATCTTCAGGGCTCTCTGTATTGAAGGAACTCCATTAGCTATGTCAATGGCTTCTTTGTCTTGCTTTATTTTTAGTATTTCCTCCATTGATCAGATACCGATTGGAAGAGGGTTGTGTGCCTGGGACTTTTCTTTGAGAAAGGAAGGGATTTTGAACTTGAGCCTTAAAACAAACCTCAGAACATGACCATATTGTGAAGAATTTATCTCCCCAGGCATCCGTATCTCCATTCATGGTGATGTGCTGGAGAAGAATGGGATGAAACTCAAAACCATGACATGTGGCCAAAGCTAAACTGTTTTCCCTGGCGAGCTTCTGCATGAGGCCTAAACTCAGACTCAAAAGGGACTAAATCCGTCCTGACCAAGGGAGGCCAGTACCCCAAGAGAGGAGGGTGGAGTTTCTTCTCCTATTTCAAAAGTGGAGTAGAAATAAATGGACAAGGGGCAAAAGTGCAAAAAAGCACAAAAAAAGGCACTGAGGGTATCTCAGTGCTACAGGCCTCTCCTCTCAGGATTTGCTTTGCAGCATTTGCTCCAGTTTATTAATAACCTGCTCATGTGATGTTGCTAGGGACACTGCTCCTCACAACAGATTTCACTTCTCAGCTGTGGGGGATCAGCCTGTTGCATGCAGCAGGAACACCAGCCATGTGACGAAGCACCAGAGACCTTCAGCCATGCAGAATTCCACACAGCATCTAAGCAGTTCTTGAGCTTTTTTGCCTTATGAAACCCACTGGTGTGTCTTTCCAGAACTCGTGGTTAAGATGTTTGGCCATCAACTACAAAGGTCTCAGCATAGTCTTATCTATGGTGAGTTTTGTCCTTTTGCACATTTACCAATTCTGTCCTTTTGCCTAAATCACTCTTTTTCCTACCACATATTCACACAGTGATTTATTTATAGGTATCAGACAAGTCTTCCTCCCCTAATACTCACAGGTTCTAATTCAGAAATCCCTCATTTCCCACTTCGCAAATCCTCGTCTAAAAGTCCACAGAATCAAAGCCTTCATAACAGTCTGCTGATGAAACTTGTTTAAAAGAAGAATCACACCAGAAAGTCCAAAAACACATCTACATTTTCCTTCTCCTGCTTAGGGAAAAACAACATCTCTTTTTTCTGTATAGACTGCTGCTTATCCAACTTCTGCCAGTCTGTTTTGTGGTAAATCTAACCTGTGTCTTTTCATTCATGTTTAGAGTGCCAGACACAGCTCCAGTGCTACATAAATAATAAATAACAACAGCGTGACATCAAATAAGGCAGTTTAAGAAATGCAGCTGACAGGTTTTTCTCCCTTGACATTTTTTACTATGAATTTCTTTGCCTTTGTCATTTGACTTAATGGCATTGCAAACTACATAACTGTAATTACTCTTTAGTTTCTATTAAGATATACGCCTGATGCTTCACCAGGATAATATCCAAGAGAAGGGGAGGCGAGGCAGGAGAGCAAGAGGGAAGGCTTTCAGAGCCAGAGTGGTTTCTTGTAGGTGGCTATAACAAGTGACAAACAAATAGGAACAGCAAAGTCATGAGTCAGAAAAAGGAATTCAATTTCTTAGTCCTGCAATAGGAAGGTACAGGATAAATAGAAGGGAGCAGAGAAGCCAAACAGCATGCAGTTATGCCCAGAGGATGTGACTACAGGTGGGCAACTTGGGACCTTCCAGTCTTAAAGCCTTCAAGCACTTCATAAAGTGACTGGATTTCTGGGTCCTGCTTCAGCACAGCTCCCCAGTGATAGCATCTAGCTTTTGCAAACCTGTTCTGACTCAGATCAAAAGTTACTAAACGCATTTAGATACCTCACTCCAAACACTGGCAAAAACCTCCCTCTCACCAACTATCACAGTCATTCATTATAAATCCCAGACTGCCCAGAAATCCTCTGACCAGACAGAATTCTTGCCAACAGCACATCTCAGTTGTCTGGAAGCATGCCACGTGAAGAAGTAGGTGTGATAGGAGAGTCCTGGGCATTTATGCACATAGTATTCATTTACTATGTTTTATCTGAAACAAAGGTAAATACTCATTTGGTTTAACACAATGAAGATGCATTAAGGCACTGGAGGCTCTGCCACTACAGAGCAGGAAAGGTCTGGTCATGAGAAGCGGTCCCGTAGTTCTCAGTTTGGAGAGACGAGCAAAAATATAGTCCCATCAATCTATACAGTACCAGTGAGGTCAGCCATTAAGGCTGAATAAACTGAACCCAAAACAATGCTCAGCTGAAGATGATGAAGGAAACATGCTTAGACTGCAATGCTTCAAGGAGACCACATAGTTTTGGTGCATATTATCTGGAACTATTCCTATCCACCTGTCAGCCCACCACTTTCAGTGAAGGCATTCCTGATGTACTTCAAGAATGGAAAGCGATCTTTCTACTTTCAGGATTTAACTTGAAACTGCCTGTTTTTCAACCTACATCATTTTCACAACTCCAGTTTTCAGATTCCTATTTGCCATCTTCTTCAAGTGGACAAAGATCATTTTAGCTTATAGCACTGCTCTGACAAAGAGAAGGATTTAAGTAATCCACCAGCACTGCAAAAGCATCAAGAGAGTCATCCTTTGCAGAGACTTGCTGGAAAGTTCCCAGCCTCCCACAGGGCACCCAACTACTACTGTCAGTACAGTAACTTACATTCTGAGATGTCCCATCATAAGACAAACATGGACCCTGTGACTTCTGACAAATTCCACCTCACTCAGACATATAATTTAGTGTTTTCAACTCTTTGAGTAAAGAACAGTCTCCTTCATTCTCCCCACAGTCAGGAACATCTTTTGAGAATGTTCTGAAACCACAAGTGGGATTCAGGCCTTGACTGAGGGTCAAACAGAGAACAAGCAAATATCCATCACCTCATCTCACTGACTAGTTATGGACGATTTACAGAAAATAGCACCCAGCATTTTTTAAAAACATGGTATTTTTATGCACACTTGTTGCACTTGACCCTTGTCCTGTGCTGAGGTACTGTACTGTGCTGTTCATCCCACCACCTGTTCTTAGATCAATAGGTAAATCACCAGGTAAACATACTAAGTCAAAATGACCAGGAAGACGACCCATTAGCTTATCAAACTGCTGGCCAAAGCTCCCCATTCCACTTTTTCTTAGCTGTTTAGCAGCAAGTATCACATCCCAGCCTCTGGTTCAATACCCTGTCTTGTTCTCACAAGGGTTTTTCTGCAGACATTTACTCTGCTGCGTCAGGCTGTGTTTGCTGCTTGTTGCAATTCCTGTTGTCCATCTCTGCAAGACTTTTGCCGCAGGGAATTATCGCACTAAGTGCCTTAGTGTTAAGTGCCACACACCCTGTTCCCAGCATGGATTAGCCCTGTCCCCCTCAGACGTGGCTGTCCTGGCAGGTTACGTACAACACACATTTGAGTGATGAGTGTAGATGTTATTTCTGAGAGGTCCTTGGTTACCTTTGATGTCAGCTGGTGGTCACACTCAGTTTGCAGCAGAAGTTATCAAAGGTTGCAAGGGATGCTAAAAAGAGTTTGTGGGGGACTCAGCCGGCTTAATTCTAGCCATCCAAAATACGGGGTCTAACCCAACTAGGTGCCTATTCCTATAACCAGCACAGGAAAAGGAGGAACGCCAGTGGATGATTCATCCCACTGGTTCTAAATAGGATTGTTCCCCTGTGAAGGTTGGAATCCAAAGAGACGAGATGACAGCACGTGCCAGAGGAACAACAGGCAGAATGAATCCAATCTGGCAGCTCTCTCCAAAAACCTCCCCTTATGTTTCGTTCAGCATTAACATGGCAAAATGGCTCTTCCCTCCTTTACGAGCAAACCTTCTACTAATGTGACATTGTTTCCTTAATATTAAGAACCCAGTCCCTCCATGGTGCAACTTCGGTTTATCTTTGTCGTAAAGGAAGAGTAAATTCAGCCCAGTGCTTGTACTTGAAGCTCATCATCTCCACTTCAAATTACAGAATCATGGAATCGTCTAGGTTGGAAGGGACCTTTAAGGTCATTGAGTCCAACTGTTAACCTGACACTGCCAAACCCACCACTAAAAACCACACTTAAGGTACAGAATAACCAATGAATAAATGAAGCTCTAATTATCACGCACTTTCCAATTTCCCAAATACATGCCCAGTTCCTTGTGCCAGCATAGTCAAACCAAATGATGTGTTTTCTGTAACTGAAATTATTGTGAAGCCTTCAGTCCTGGGCATGCACCTAACTTAGCTGGAGACAGTGGAAATCTTACTGGCAAAAGAAATACAGGATAAGACTCAAGGAAGGTTTGAGCCCAGTTAAAGAGCATGAAAGGAGCTAATAATTGCAATAAGAACAAAATAAAGGAAAAATAAGACATGGTCTGCAGAAGAACCACAGCTGGCCCCTGCTCTTCATCAAGGGGAACCTTCCGCAAAGGTGCTGATTCGGTCACTCCATGCTAACCACAGTTTCCCAAAGGTAAATACCTCCACATTTTTTGACACTGTAAGTGTGGTACAAAGGGGCTGATACAGAGCTCTGCATTGAGAGCCCAACTATTTCTTCTTTAGACTGAATCTGTATCCCCCATGTCCTGTCAGCTCTGAATCCCTTTAAAAGTGTTTTTCCTTGTCATGGTGAAGCAGCTTGCATTTTCCTTCTTAGGCATTTATAAACTCTTTTCTAATGGGAGAACAATCATCTAGTGAACTTACAGATCCAGGGAGAAAACGATCCCTTCCACACGTCAGGGAGATATTCCCTGTTTTGCTTCTCTAATTTATGCAATCCCAGCAGATCTGAATGTCAGCCACGACCATGCATTAGGTCATGAAGCATGAAACAGAAGTGTTACCATCAACCCTGGTTTTTCATCTTCTTTTAAGGATATGAACCTCCTCTGTCTCCAGCAGGGCAGTGCTCAATAATTCTCTGAAAAAAAAAAAATAATTTGTCTGTAGCTATTTTCTTTCTTCCACTGCTGCTCCTTATAGCCGTTTCTATGTCCTCATGGGTTACTTGCCTCTTTCCTTTGATGCAAAGATGTATCAGATAACGCTGTGTTCTGAGGCAAATTTCGGGGTGCCTGCACAGGAATGTTTCGTATTTATCTATAACTATACTCATATATGGTTTTCAGAGATGGAACAAGAACCCATGGGTAGAGTTCAGTAATATGTCCTTACGCTGCTGGGTTTCCTTGGATCCATTAAAATTTGTTGCCCTAAAGCCCAAATACCTCAGTTCCTTAAAGATCTTAGTATCGCTTACTAAAAGCTGTTATCTGTTTACCTAGCATTACCTGCAATGAAGCTTTTAACAAATGTTTTCTTTCCATTTTTTTCATTTTTCTCCTAGTACATATGCTCTATGATCTCTTTTATTTATTTATTTTTAAGCTGGATGTACTTTTTATACTCCCATATTTTCAGAACAAATTGACTTCTGAGTCTGAGAGCTGCACATTACATTGAGAGATTCATGGACGTCTTTTGCCAAAACTGTTTTCATTTCAATTTCAATGCGATCTCATTTGTCTTCCACTGAAGATTCCCTTTCTTCTGGCTTATCAGCTTAAGCATCTGAAGAAATAATGCCAACAGTGTGCCAAGACAACTGCAGACCTCCTGGATAATCCAGTTATTAAAAGCTGGAGCCAGTGCCTTATCAGTTGTGCTGGGAATGACCTTCTGGTTAGACAGGTCCAGACTCAACATCCTTAAAGACAACTACAAAACACTTTGATCAAGCTTCTCAAATTCATTAGGTACCTGAGCAGACCCGAGACAGAATTTGATCCACTTCTATGGGAAAACTCTTCACGTGCTGCTACGTCCAGATGGAAATATGTGGGATGCTAAGCACAAGGCTCCCCAGGGCACGAGACCTTCACCCTGGTATGGCTTCAAGATGCGCAGCCTCTTCCAGCAGTGCTATGAGGCCAGCAGTGACCTGATCCAACTCCTGCAGAAGTGCCAGATGCAGGTGGACTAGGATGGCATAGTGAAATCTCAGTACGATTGCAAACAAGTCTGCTCTCTGATTTTAACAACAATCATGTTTCTACTTCAGTAGCACACCCTGCCTCCAAGAACACCTCTGCCAGTAGAAGCTTCACCCCCTCATCACTTCCACAAGCTCTTCTAACCTCCTCTACACTGCTGCTCGCCCCGCTTCCCCAGACTGCAGCTTTTCTCCCATCAACAGCTTCCACCCAGGTAACACCTGCCCCTAGAGAGTTGTTACACTGAACTCACAGCCAACACATTGGACCAGGAAGAAGAGAGAAGCATGCATATCAAGGAATGAAAACAGAACAGAGAGGAATAATGAGTCAACCAAGAAAAACATATGTCCCTTTGGTCAAAAACATCTTCCTACAATGGGACCAGAAACTCAGCCAATTCCACTAATCATTAGCATGTTTGTCCATCAATCATCCACCAAATGACTATGTGAACAGAAGCAGGTCTGGCTCCATGGTGGAACACTTCCCCTGGAGGTGTTCAAGGCCACATTGGACAGGGCTTGGAGCAGCCTGGTGTGGTGGGAGGTGTCCCTGCCCAGGGCAGGGGGGTTGGAATGAGATGGTCTTTAAGATCCCTTCCAATCTAAACCATTCTATGATTCTATGAACAGCTCCTATCTGGTTCACTAATATACGCACATTCCTCATCATGCCACCTGCAATGACCAGCAAACCCAGGGTCATGAGCCATGCTGCCAAGCAGACTGTCCCATTGCAAGCCAGGAAATCCCAAAACAGCTTAGTGCCCTGGAGGCATGACTAGAACCCTGGATGCCAGGGGAGCATGGGGTGTATGATGATCTAAAATCCTCTTTGGAATACACTGACAAAAGGAGGATTCCTTTCCCTCCTGCCATCCTCTCCCAAACCCCTTTGCTCCCCATCTGAGCAGCCTTCTCGGCTCTTGCCTGCCTTGTATCTCCCTGAGCAAAGAGTTAACTTCTGTGCTCAGACACACTCTCCTTTGTACTCACCAGTAACATTATCATCGTGCAGCATGTATTCATACCAGACACAACCAACAAAGGTCTTCATCTGGGGACTGTACGCAAAATGAAAGATCATGCTCTTTGAATAGCGTTTTGTGACACAAACAAATGGAAGACAAGGCAAGCGAAGACACAGCCCTGACTTCTGTAACAGTGCCGGGTTAGGATGGCATTTCTCCCAGCAATTTTCAGCTCCTAGCAGGCAGGCTCATCTGGCAGGCAGGGATGCCACAGCTATCGCAGCCCCAGCCCCTACTGCCCAGTCCCATCAGAAATCACCAAATCCGACACCAATGGGGACTAGCTGCATTAGGAAACTAGTAGACTTGCATGGAAAGCAACGCTTCCCTTCCTTGCATTTTAAACATGCACCTCATACCCAAGTACTGCTAATCCTGCAGACTCAAGGAGATTTGGTCGTGAGGACTAATTGAGGACATCCTTTGAACTGCCCTGTCGAAGAAATTTGGGTAGTTCTTGCTTCACATAGTCTTTGGCTGTTTATCCTTATCTAAGGAGCCACCACAGCTTTCTACCAAAAAAGTCAATCAACTTTGGGTCAGCATTCCTACACTCCCATCCCCACCCCGGGGTAAACCAACCCCACAGGGACGGCTGCAGGAAGCTTCATACCCTTAAGAGCGGGCTTGCTTCACGGTGGCTTTGGAAGAGCCAGGCTCCTGACCTGTTTTACACCTCCCTTAGCCAGATGCAGCACCATTAATCACAGAGAAAGCGTTGCTGCTTCCTACGAGTGCCATGCTATCGATTTTACTGATGTTCATGGGATTTACTGTGATATAAGCGAGACCAAAGATTGTTCTCTTTGTGCAGAAAACAATTTACTTTGCCACCCAAAGTATTTATGAGGTTTCTGCAACATTATTTAGGATATCTGTATTTAACATTTCTCCTTCACATCTTTTTTTTTTTTTAATCTTGTGAGTAAGCTCCCTTGTCATTGTGTAGTTGATCCTGAGTTTAAATTGCCATTTTTTGTTTTGTTCTGTTTTCCATTCTTAGCATTAGGAACCAAGATTTCTATTCTGCCCATACAATCACATCACAGAGACATATATTAAAAGTATAATGCCCAGCACAACCAGAAGGTTATGTATATAATAAATGATACCAAAGCCATGGGGATACTACTGTTAGAATAACCAACATTAGGGAGCAAATACAGTTTTATGTCTCTTGTAGCTAATTACATCAAGATTTAAGAATATTCTGTGGAAGACAGAAAGAAGGACATTGAGGAGAGGGGAACCCCCTGTTTATGTGTTAGTCTGCAACAGTTTATGTGGAATGAGGAGGAAAAAAAAATGATTTAACAGTGTCAGGAGATCATGGGGTACCATGATAAAGGCTATGCTCCCTCTGACACCTTTCCTGGTGGCAGCCCCGGCTCTCCCTGCAGCAGACAGGCTCCTCCATTCCACAGGATGGACCTCCACTCCAGGGTCACCGGCGGTGAATGTGCCGATTGTGAGGGGCACGAAAGGCAGGAGGAACGGCTCTGCTCCAGGCTCACAAAAGCAGCACAGTAGCTCAGCAAGCTGCAATGCAAACGGCACAAGAAAGCCGCGTTTTGTTCCAACAGAGAGACAGAGAGTTGGGATTAGGATTACTCATGGACATCTGAATGCTCGTTACACTCATTTGAATATTGGGAGGAAAGAAAAAAAAGTTTCCGATCCCACATTTTGCTGCAGTAACAGCTGCAGCTAAAGGGAGGTGTAGACGGGCATTTTTGAGACAAATATTTTCAATTCCTGCCCCAGAGGGAGCAGGGAAGCGCCGGGAGCTGCTGTGCAGCCCCACAGCGGGGGAGGAGAGCTATTAGTCTGGTCAGATAGCGAAGGGCATCTTTAATTAACGACCGCATCTTGAATGGCAAAGTGGGAGAGCATAGCAGCAGATAAATCAGTGCAGACAGTTGGTCCGGCTGCCAGGTCAACGCAGAAACAAACAAACAAACAAACAAACAAAAAAAAAAACAAGAAGCTTGCAAATTCCTTTGAAATAGGGAACTGGAACCAGGAAATAACATACAAAAGCTTAAATAAGCCTCATAATCAGCATTAGGAATTAAATTGCCAGTGGTATACCCTGTCCTGATGAAAGGGGCCTCCAGGAGCTCTTTCTCCCTCCCTAGCAGGCTCCAGGCTGCAAAAGCATTCAGGTCCCGGGAATATCTGCAAAGGCTGCCAAGTGCAGATTTTACCACAATAAAGTTGTAAAAACCAGGCAACAGCAGAAACGTTCAAAATCAAGATCTCAGCGCTGTTCGGTAACAGCGGCATGCTCCTCGTGTGGTCAGAATGGCATCATCGCCTTTCAAAGCCAACAATTTTGTCAGATCGTATTTCGTCAGCAATCACAATGACAGCGGAGAGTACAGCCTCGCACCAATAAAAAATATCACTGAAGTGCCAAGAGTCAAACAGAGCTGAATTTTACAGTTTTAAGTTATCTAAGAATGGCAGCACCTTGGACACGTCATCCTGAAAACCAACTCCTTGCTGGCATAATCCAACTAACTTCTCTAAATACCACCTGGTTTTAGAGCAGCCCAGAGGAAGAACGACCTGAGAGATTAATCAGAAAATGTTCCTCTGCTCCACATTTTCCTCCAGGTGGAGTTTCAGCCATCAGGAAGTTGTAAGTTCTGCTCCCCACAATGAGGTGGAGGTAAGGTGAGGAGGTTCCCAGGGCCAGTGGCTCAGTTCTTGCTGAGACCCTCCAGTACAGAAGGCAAAACACACAGCCAAGGGGCAAAGCACTGAATATTGCAACGAGTGTTTGCTACATTCAAAGAGCGAAGTAAAATGGGAACCCTTTCAGGGGATGAAAAACATGCCCCTTTATCCTTTCCTGGAAAAATTCTAAATTAAAGTAGCTGTAGCAACATTACAGTGGCCACTAGGAAGACAGGGGTGAGGGGCACAGCTCCATTGACAGGTTGATGGGGAACACTCAGCTCCCGCCAGCTGTTGGTGCACTCACCCCCCACCAACACCAGCACACAGCAGGTTACACCACAGTCCCGTCTGGACGCTTCACAGATCTAATCACTTTAGGCCAACAGAGAATTTTGTCCAGCTCTTCTGATCTGAATTCTTCATAAGATGATTTAGATTGGAAGGGACCTCTGAAGGCCATCTAACCCCCCCCGCCATGGGCAGAGACATCTTCAACTAGACCAGGTTGCTCCAAGCCCTGTCCAAGCTGGCCTTGAACACCTCCAGGGATGGGGCAGCCACAGCTTCTCTGGGCAACCTGCGCCAGGGGCTCACCACCATCGCAGTGAAAAATTTCTTCCTCACATCTCGTCTAAATCTCCCTTCTTCCAGTTTGAAGCCATTACACCTTGTCTTATCACTCCATGCCCTTGTAAGAAGTCCCTCCCCAGCTCTCCTGGAGCCCCTTTAGGCACTGGAAGGGGCTCTAAGGTCTCCCCGGAGCCTTCTCTTTTCCAGGCTGAACACCCCCAACTCTCTCAGCCTGTCCTCCCAGCAGAGGAGCTCCAGCTCTCAGATCATTTTTGTGGTCTCCTCTGGATCTGCTCCAACAGGTCTGAGATAACAATTCTTGTTGTTAAACGCACAGGCACAGCAGTTTGGGTTTTCAGGATACAACAGTGAAAAAAGGCATATATTTGCAGTTTAGAGTGTACACTGAGCTGTCGCCTCAGGTGCACAGTAGTGTATCTCAGGCTGCATCCCTGCTTCACAGAAGTGGTCCTGTACAAACAGGTTCGCAGAGCACCAGCACCAAAAGTGTATTTTTCTATTAGAAATGAGGGCAAATTGGGTTGGGGTTTTTTTTTGCACTTTTTTAAAGATACAAAAGCTCACATGATGATACAGAAATATCTCATATGGGGAAACTGAAATTAAGAAAGCCATGGAAGGTAGACATTATGAGATCCCACAGAAACTTAATTTGCACTGATGTACATTTACCTGAACTCCAAAATGCAGCAATGCGAACATAACACCTCCTCGTGCTGGAGGATGACGGTTCCCTGGCACCCTGCTCACTGCCCAGCAGTGCTCTGGGCAGCAAAAACAGCTCCTGGCCCACCACACACACAGGGCACACTCACTGCAGGAATCTCTTCCCATCCCCTTGCCTTCTGCATGTGCAAACCGCTGTCAAAATACTGCACTGGGTTTATGACTACTTCAAATTACCAGTGGTGCCTAACGACATCCAAGTCTATTGACAACTGAGAGGCAAAGTACCTCACTAGCCCTTGTAGGGTCACTCAATGAAACCCAAAACTTTGGGCTGTTTTTGTTTTGTTTTGTTTTCCATGGGAAACGTGTTTTATCCACTTAAACGACGCTCGTTCCATGCAAACTGCCAGAAGGGGATGCAACAGGAAGGAACAGAAAGAAGAGGGGAAGCAACTCACGCCGTTACAGGGATTTAGAGTGAATATGACCAGGAGATTTCGGGGGAGGCAGACTTTCCATGCCCTTCACCCCGGCACCCAAGCTTGGGTGACAGCAGTTACTTGTCCCTGTGTGCCAGAAAGCTCTTAATCAAAGCCGAGGGGAATAAGTAGTTTTTCCTTCTGAGGCCTCTTCAGGAAACGATTTACAAGTATCACCGCAGCTCTGATCTTGGTGAAGCACGGCAGTTTAGGCCAAAATTAATCCAATCCCAAATGATACTTAATAAACAAGTTAAAAACGCGATCTCACATCCTTAGATGTGGAGAGCAGATCTCTCGCTCCCAACCTCAGGAAGGAGATGCTCCCACAGGCACCCTGCAGCAGCCAGGGCACTGGCAGCCTGAGCTCACCCACAGACAGCACTGGTTACAAATTCTCCATGGTCTGGGGTGGTGAAAAGTTTAATGTAACAGTGGGAAATCTTCCTGGCAGCATTGCCATCCTGCAGGATGGTGCTTTTAAATGAGTTTACCATGCTAGAGCAAACACGGTCCCTGCGAGCCACTGCATCATTCAGCTCAGCCTGGCAACCCCCCCTTTAATAGTGCCAACTCCAGAAAACCATGATTCGGCTTTTCAGAGTCTTTTAAAAGCAACACAGGTTAATCGCCACAGTCTCCATACCTAGAAGGTTTTAAGCTTTTAGTCTCTAAGCCTTACACAACCAGAATCACGTGGTGGGGCGTCTAGATGCTCACACATGGAGATCTACTTAACCTGAGACCATGTACATCAGATCAGAATCTCGTTAATTGTTTTCAGAGGAGGTTATATAGCAAACAGATGTAGTGGGTTGGGTTTTTTTGGTTTTTTTTTTGGTTGGTTTTTTTTTTTTTTTTTGTTGGGTTTTTTTTTTTTTTTTTTTTTTTTACATCAGGCACAACACAAGCACAGCAACCTCTCTGCAAAACAGGAGGCAGAAGGACAGTGGAAGAGATCTCCTGTCTACAGTCCCACCTACTCAGCATTTCCTGATGACCCGGTGGTACTTCCACATTCAGCTCTGTTTTCAGTAGTCCTCAAGTTCTGATTTCATAAATAAATCCAAAGAAGTTACATCTGGCTTTTAAACTCCCCTTCTCCACTGAGGTACCAATGGTGATGCACCAGTCCTGAACCGATGAGGAATTAGTGTTTTGTTTGTCCTACCCAGAAATTGTTTCTTATAAAGTGCTTTATATTTAATTATCACCTTACACTACTTGTAAGTGCTCAGCCAAAGCTACAAGTTGAGCAGTCTGCAATGATTCTTTTGCATCTTCATCCCATTTCTTACTGTTCCTCAACATCCATGTAGGTAAAAGCGTGTCTCTGCCCCATCTTCGTTAATGAACTTTTGGCCTCCCTAATTGCTCCTGCACTCTCCAAAACTCTCTCACCCCTGGGAAGACGCTCAAGGCTGGTTTCAGTTGTGCTGTGACACCCATATTCCCGTCTAGCATGTGTTTGCTCTGCCGTCACTGGGTTTCACGCTGCGCCTCAGGCTAGTTGCTGCTGCCATAAATAGGCTTTTTCTCCCTCCTTCCCCCCCCCGATACAAAATTTGGCACTGAAAATATAGCGCAAAGGGTGCTGCTGACTCTGCTCCCCTCGCTCCCACCTTAATGCAGGATTCCACCCCTCTCCTCCTCCACCAGCAGGTGCCAGGCTGGTGCTGGTCCAGGCTGGGCAGACACAGGGCAGCTAAAGATGCTTCAGCATCAGGGTGCCAACCGCTGCTCCCCCAGGCACACAGTGACTTCAGGGGCTGTGTTGCTGGTGCTAACCGGCCTCAGTGACAATAATTCTTGTTACCACACAGAAGTAAGACCTCTCCAGTGTCATACTGCAAAACAACACGTCCGAGACAGGGGCTTGAGAGCAGCAGTGCCCAACCCTGCCCATAGGCACAGGCATACAGGAACTCCACCTCCAGCTCAGGAAAGCCCAAAGCCTCTGGCATGGTCACGGAGACAAGTTAATGGTGTCTTTTCCATGCAGAGAGGAGGCAAGCTCTGGGGACCAGCTCCCCCTGGAGAAGCCTGGGATGCCATTCCGCAGCCAGCTCCAAGCACCACCCAGCCCCATCCCACAGCACGAGGAAGGATGGGGGAAGCCAACATTCATTTCCAAGGTCTGGCAAAAACATCCCAGGTGACCCTAAGCCCTTCAGCCCACAGTGAAAATGCTTCCATGCACTGCTCGCTCACCAAATCTCAGTGGAGGGCACTTCTTAGCTCCCTTGAACACGTTCAAGCACTTTCTGCCCCGCCATACTGACATTAACTCACTGTCTGGAAGCACTAGACTCACATTTAACTTTGGGGGGGTGGGGGGTAAGACAATTTTAGAGAGTCTCCTGCCATGGACCACCCAGGTCTAGGAAAGCACCAGCCCAGATGCCAGTGCAGCAAGGTTAAAGACTAACAAAATGGTGATTAAAAGAAAATAAAAGGTCCAGGCTGCAAGATTATAATGCTAAGCAGCAGAATATTTTTTTGCTAATATAGCATCATCTCAACCTCAAAATGTTTTTAAAGTAAACTTAGTCACCTATGACTGTCTATGTTTCATTCTCCCGTACAGGAGCACTATGGCTCAAATTGCAGTGACATTGCAGTTGCTAAGGTAACTCCTTTTTTGCAGATACATCCTGGGCCACTATGATAAATTCAGCAGTTGTAAGACATTAATTGTTCTAGGAAAGAAGCAATTTTCCGATGGAAATACCAGGTTCCAGGCTTTATGGTGCAAATTATTGTACATATAATATCGTGTTTTTATAATCAATCACAGTTTCGGAAGTGGATCATAAAGGCCAAGAAGCAGTATCTCCGTGCATAATTAATATTTGTTTTTATATAGCCACAACTGGCTGTTTGGTTATTAAAGTTTGTTATTAACTGTTAACCTTGGCACACAGCTTCTTGAACACGTAACTAGCGGCTTCTTTAATTTAATAATTGTATTAAAATAGAAACTGTGTCAACCACAGATTAACTTTGAAAGCCTCAGTGGGCTAAAAATAATGAACTAATCTACATTTACCAAAAGAACAGATTTGAGATGATTATTACCCTTTTCAGGATGCAGGGATGGGGGGAAAGTTTGATCCTCAATTTCTAACTTTAAATGTGATGAATTTGCACTTAATCCAAGGCCTCCAGGCAACAAGACTGAAGCGTCCAACCTTGATCAACCAGAATTGTGCTAGAGGGCTGTAGTTTCTGCAAACTCCATCCGAGTGGCGAGGTGATGTGACAGGCAAGGCCAAAGTTCACCCAGTCCAAGCTGCCAGCTACTAACGTGGCTTTTGAAAGGCTGAAGCTTTAAGTAAAACATTTGCTGAAGGAAGTGCCGCAAGTTGCAGAACGACCAAGTGATTTACACCCTTGAGACCAGCCAGGTAATTCCAATTATCTCACAACGGGTCTTGCCATGAGAATAGCTGAAAGCGAGCAGGTAGAGACATGTGGGGCCCTCTGCACTCAACTGGCACCCTGTATTTCTGAGTTTCCTTGCATGGAGAAGCTGTTGAACAACTACCTGCGTTTACAGACAACCCAAGCTCAGAGGACCAAGGTGAGGAAGTTGCACATGGCAGGTTGCGGTGCACAAGAATATCACATCAATACAAGACATCTCCCCTGCCCCTCATTGCCACCTCCGGAAATGCTGCTGTCCTACTATGAAGACTCAGTATACCATCGTTAGTCTGATGGAATCATAGAATGGTTTGGGTTGGAAGCAACCTTGAAGATCATCTAGTTCCACCCCCCTGCCATGGGCAGGGACACCTCCCACCAGCCCAGGTTGCTCCAAGCCCTGTCCAACCTGGCCTTGAACACCTCCAGGGATGGGGCAGCCACAGCTTCCCTGGGCAACCTGCGCCAGGGGCTCACCACCCTCAGTGAAAAATTTCTTCCTAATATCTATTCTAAATCTCTCCTCTTCCACTTTGAAGCCATTCCCCCTCATCCTATCACTACATGCCTTTGGAAAAAGTCCCTCCTCAGCCTTCTGGTATGCCCCCTTCAGATATTGGAAGGCCACTACAAGGTCTCCCCAGAGCCTTCTCCTCTCCAGGCTGAACCACCCCAACTCTCTCAGCCTGTCCTCATAGGAGAGCAATAACCTGTATTGCTGAGCTGGTGAAAAGCTCCTTTCTACTAATAAAAGTAGAAGTCAGCAACAAGTAGATGAGCAATTTTCCATTTAGGTACTCGAATGGTGATATCACTACAAGAGGTCTGTAAAAACAGTCCTGAAAAAAAGGTAAAAACTAGGAAGCTCAACATCTATTCCTCACCCAATAATAAGTCCTGAATGCAAGAGGTAAGCTGCTCCATGCATGAGACTTCCCTTTCCAGAGACAGGGAGCACCTCCAGCCCAAGCTGCTGCCCACTGACAGCTTTGATGCTTCCCGTAACCCAGCACTCATATGCAGAGACGATGATGGAGATAAAGTACTGTCTATGGCGACTCACCCCTTTGTCTCCAAGCTGTGAGAGACTGAGAGACCAGAACGTCAAATATTTGCCTCAAAGCTTGCTTGTGCATATCTCTCAAGGTGGAAACAACCAACAGCAGATGACCATTCTTCTGCAAATCAGACACCACCAAAACCGACAGCAGAAGACCATTATCAGACGCCACCAAAACCGACCCCTGCCTGGGCTGGCAGCCCGCCAAGGTTTTTTCCTGGTTTATAAAAAGACCATGGAAACAAGCCACAGTGTGCACCCACCACCGAAGAATTGAAGACTGAGGACCAACGAGACGTCGCTGATCCATGGTGGTGACTAGCCTTTGCTTATCTTTCTGAATGATTGCTTAGTTTCCTTATAATATTTCCTGCCTTTCCTATCACTCCATTCCTCCGTACCTATTCAATAAAAACAGCCCGATTGGTGGCATTTGACCTCGTTTGCATCTCAGTCTCAATCTTGGGATCACTACGAACCTCCCCCGACACCGAAATCGAACTGGGACTTGTCACCAGCACCTACATGAAAGCTGGAGAGGGACTTTTTAAAAGGACATGTAGCGATAGGACGAGGGGAAATGGCTTCAAACTGGAAGAAGGGAGATTTAGATTAGATATTAGGAAGAAATTTTTCACTCTGAGGGTGGTGAAGCACTGCAGCAAATTGCCCAGGGAAGCTGTGGCTGCCCCATCCCTGGAGGTGTTCAAGGCCAGGTTGGATGGGGCTTGGAGCAACCTGGGCTGGTGGGAGGTGTCCCTGCCCATGGCAGGGGGGGTGGAACTAGATGATCTTCAAGGTCCCTTCCAACCTAATCCATTCTATGATTCTATGATACACAAGCTTGGCAGGCAGTAGGAGAAGCTCTGCTGCGCACTTACAGACATTGCATCTGCTGGAGCACTTAAAAGCACAAAACCACTCATCAGCCCCCACCTGAACCCTCACTTCCTCTGCAGCTCTTACAGCACACCACATGTAGCTACAGCAGTTACTCTTTCCCATGAAACAGGGAAAAGTATTTCACACGCGTTCTGGGACGACAGGGATGCTGCAAGGCTGAGATGCTGGATTGAACCCATGTCTGCGGCTTCTACACTACGAACAACTCTCATTTAAGAGGTCTCCTTAACTATAATGCTTCTAAGAAGAGGGAATCATGAGTAGCCTCTCTAGTAGAGGGCACAGCTATAAAAGTAGCTGTGCCAAGATCCCTCAAGGCACTGCCCACACTCTCTTGGATTTGAAGGACTTCTAGACCAAGCTTAAATACACAGGACACAAACCTTTGGGTAACCAGCATTGACAGCAATTGCACAAAGGCATACGCATGAAGACACAACATTTTGTGTACTTAGCTTCTGTTTTAGTCCCTAACTTCAAGAGTAAACAGTACGTAGGACCTCATTCCCAGCTGCGATCTAGGATCAGTTCCAGCTGGCTTCTCTTCAGCAGAGCCCCTGGTGACTCCCAGGGAGCTGGGACACACTCTGCTCCTCTTGCAGCCTAGCCAGGAATAGCCACACACATCTGCACGCTCTTGAATGGCCCCCAAAATTTGTGAGCCACTTGCAAAGCAGGCAAAGTCCTAGAAGTAGTTTTCTGCCATAGTTTCCAAGACAAGACCAGTAGAACTGCAACAAATCCGCGGCAAACAAGGCAGCCTGGTGACACCTGCGAGGAACAGAAGTGCTGGCATCCCGTGGCTTTCCCAATTGAATTTCAATAGGGAAGCAGTGGGGTGCCAATCTTCAACCAGGCAGCACTGAAAAGCTTCACCTGAAAGAGCACTTTGGGAGAATCATCTCACCTCAAACACTTGCCCTGTTTCAAGGTTGAGAGAAATTACTTATATGCCAAGGCTCAACAAATTTAACCCAAAACATATTTTTCCCAGACACCTAGGCTGAAGTGTCAGGTACAAAAATACCCACTCCAGCAATCCCCTCACTCGCTTGCCATCTCCAGAGCTGCTCTTCACCCTCACACCTTCTCCAGCTCAAAGGTACACAGCAAATGTCTACTGCTTATCCTGGGCTGCACTTAAACTCTTGTTTATCAGCTTTATAAATGAGAAATATTCCTGACATAGCGCTTTTTATTACATTGCTGTAGCGGGACAGATGGGTAGTAGGGACAACAATATTGATTATTCCTTCTGGGGACTGCTCTGGTGCTAAACCTGATGGCTCACTTTCCAAGCCCTCTCTGGCCCACCATACAGGGAGCCGTGCAGTGCAGAAAATCCAAGAAAAAGCATTACAAAATGCAAATACAATCACAAAAGAGAATATTTCTTCCTTTGCCGTCAACAGCCCCAAACACTCGGGCTGCAGATGGCAAGTCAACCTGCTGCCACCGGGTCCTCCACCACCCAAGCCTTGACTGCTCTACATGATTGGTCAAGGCTTGGGTCAACCTTTGATGTCATTCTATTTCCAGAGTGACATCCTAGGCTTAACAATTTTATAAGTCTCAGAGAAGGTGACTCTAGGCTCTGTGTGCACGTATAAAATCACATACACAAGGTCTTGCTGCCAAGAGATAGCTGGTGAGACAGTCGGTGGGACAACAAGACAGACAGACAACCCCATGAGAATCTCTGCTGAATCAGATAGCTAAAAATAAAAGACATGAGCTCTGGTGTCCATCCAGCATCTGAACCAGCAGGATATGCTGCTGCAGCTTCAGCCAGCTAACACCGTGTCTTATATCTCCTTTGGCTTTCATCAGCCCTTTTCCCCTTCCCAGGAAAAGCTGGCCAGTGTTTCCTAAACTCTCCTTTCACAAAATGCTGTGGGAGGAGAGGTGGGGTGGATGCAGTTCGCAGGGTCTCCTTCTGCATCACAAAGTGCAACGGCAGTTAGGAAACTTCTCCAGGGCACGAGTGGATATTTCCTTTGGGAACATTGCTGAGCTGCTGAAATGACGGTGCAGAGCAAAGATTTTGACAGGAAAGGAAATAACCTGTCTTCTCCAAAAACATCGGTGGTCAGAATCAAGAGCTTTCTCATTTCTACTGAAATATGCACAAGACTGTCTATAATGCAAAGTTCACTGCCTGCTGTCCTTTTAGATGATTTTTTAAAAATAAAGCTATTCGGAAACCTTTAGTCCTTCATTAAGAAGCAAGTGAAACCATCTCAAGGCCACCCTGATTATTTCCTGAAACCCTCTTGCCCAGAGCCAACTCCGTTCAAAACACAGCATGAGCCAGTCTTCCTATTGCTTGCTCAGGATCAGGAGCACTTCATGGCAGTCCCCTGCAATGGCATATCTGTGCCACCTGCAAGAAGAGATGAAAACCTCTCTCTGCCTGGTGTCACTCAGCCTTGCCATAATCCCATTGTTGGAGCAAAGCCCAGAGGTCCTGCGTGGGCATGTCCCTTCGAAGGAGCTAAAACCAGCTGGACAAAGAGAGGTAAAAGTTATAGAATCGTCTAGGTTGGAAGGGACCTTTAAGATCTAGTCCAACCATCAACCTAACACTGCCAAACCCACCACTAAACCACATCCCTCAGCACCACATCTACCCGTCTTTTAAATACTTCCAAGGATGGCCACTCCACCACTTCCCTGGGCAGCCTGTTCCAATGTTTCACAAGCCTTTTGGTGAAAAAAAAAAAAATCCTAATATCCAATCTAAATGTCCCCTGGCACAACCCGAGGCCGTTTCATCTTGTCCTCTCACTTGTTACTTGGGAAAAGACACCAACCCTCCCTTCACTACACCTTCCTTTCAGGGAGCTGTAGAGAGCGATAAGGTCTCCCCTCAGACTCCTTTTCTCCAGCTGAACACCCCCAGTTCCCTCAGCCACTCCTCATAAGACTTGTTCTTGAACTTGTCTGTGACACAGCAGTCGTGCCATGCAGGTAGAGCCCTGAAGCCTTGGACCCAGCAGGAGCCACTGTGCAACACACAACTGCTGCAAGATTCGAAGGGAAAAGGCGAAGAAAGACCTACAACTATATTTAGACAGTATAAAATGCAAATGCCCCCCTTCCCACAGTGCTTGGCTCCGACCCGATGCGACAGACACTCCGCAAGCACTTCTGTGACAGGCAGGGCACTCGCTTGCAGGGATTAACTGTGGATTTCATTCCAGCCCACAGAAACACACCGCAACGGGCAAGTGGTGTCACCTCCCAAATGCACGTTTCTGTGCAAAGTATGACCCACTATTCATTTAGAAACAACAGGCAGGTGGTGTGATTCATTGCCTTGCCTACCACCACACAGATCTCATTAAATGCAACCCTTCCTGTGGTCTAGAGTTTATTTTACCCTGTCTAGTAAAAAAAAAAAAAAACAACAAAAAAAATTTCTCTCAAGAAAACTCCTCTCTTTTGTATATAATTCCCTTTACATTTTTGTTGGGCTTGGCTGGTGTCTGTTTCCACCCCACCCCCCCTTAGTAATGCCATTTTCACATCTGACTAAATCCTATGAAGACGATTCAAAGGATGGTTCTTTGCTCTTTTAATAACTTTTATAGCATTTTTATTTTTGGTTAGAAGAGCTGCTGCTTCTCTGACAGCGATTCAGCAAACTGCTCTGGCTCTGGTGCAGGAAAGTACATGAGCAGTTTTAGCCAGACTGGGCACCCGCTCAATACAAGGACTTCCTAAACTGGGACATGAAGTTGATCGTTGCTGAAGTAGGATACTGAAAAGCCTTTCAAAAAATATTCCCCTTACCTGTCTGTCTCCATTTTATGACAGCAATCACTGGTAATTTGTGACTGTTTAACCAAATTAACCACTCTTTCAAGAGCTGGGGGAGGCAAAGCCCTCGGACACCTGAACCTCTGCTTTCCCTTGTTGAAGAACCTGCCAGTGGTAGATGCTGCAGGATGGGGAACCTGCTCGGTTTTGCATGCCACCATAGCCAGACTGGGCCTGCTTGTCCTTCTGGCAGGTATGTTTTAGTCTGTCACATGGAGTACACTGAAGCTGGAGAAGGAGCTCGTAGAAATATTTTTCTGGTGTTTCAGAAAGTTGTTTGTGTTGTTACCATCTTCTAATCTCACACATCTTGTACAAATGGAAGGCCTATTTGGAGACATACTGTAAAACAGGTTCAACAGAAATATTTAAGCTCAACCTAGTCCACAAACAGGATACAGTAGCTTCTCCACATCCTTAAGTGTTTCATGATGACTAGCCATTTTATTAAGGTCTTCATAAGCCACCCAGGGGAAGAGTCAGGCTGCTCCAGAGACTCCCAGGCAGTTTACTAGAAAATTGATCCAACTGCACAGAGATAAGACATTTGTAAGTAACCGACAGAAGTTGTTCCTGCAGATGCAGAAGTGGCCATATAGGACAGTGTTTCCATACATAGTTAAGACAGCTGGGAGACGTTTCACACACAGTTTACAATAACCCGTCACAGTGGATCACAGGTGCTGGAGCAGGATGGGTGGAAGAACTGAGCAGAACAACATTTGGGGGAGGCTCAGCTGCTCCAGCTGCTGCAAAGAGCCTCCTACCACCCCCTGAATCAAACTGCCCATCCCAGTCAGTAGACTGATTCCCCATCTCCTGCATTCCCTTAACCCAAGATGCCAGTAAATTAGTTTTCTTACCTAATTCTCCACCCACAAGCACACACACAGTGCATACCAGGCGAGAGGACAGGACCAGCCCCAGCACTAGCTGTTCGCCAACAGGTGCTGCCTTTTCATACAGCACACAGCACGGGGTTTCCATATGCTTCCTACCATGCTTCCCCAGCAAGAGCAGCACACTGCTGGGGTTCCCCAGGCTCCTGTCCCTGACACAGCTGCCTGGGTACACCAAGGTGACTCCAACTGAGACTAATGAAGCAGCACATCACGCCCTTTTCTCCATCCCACAACTCTATTTGTGCAAAAGAAAACATACTCTCCTGTAAATAATTATGTTTTTTTCACTGGCCTTCCTGCCCCCATGTTCCCGAGTCCTCCTGTCCCAGGAACAGCTAGCTGCACCTGCACAGCAGAATCGTGCCACTACGCTTTTAGCAGACAATGCAGGACGTGGCGAGAAAAAACACCTTTTGCATTTAAAGCCCGCTTGTAGAAACCTGCAAGAAAAAGCCATGCAGGCAGGAGAGCAGAGCCAAGTCAAGAACTCCAACGCTGCTCACGTTGGGCAAGTACAGCTTTTTCTTAGTATTTCACACTGTTTCAAGGACTCCAAACCCTCCTGGAAGACCAATGCAGTTTTCTGTTTGTTTTAAGATACGGAGCATATCAGAAGGTATCCCAATCTGCCCCATGGGATGTCAGTCAAAACTCTTTCAGGTTAACAGAGCTCTCCCTGATGATTATTCTGCCCTCGTCTGCAAGGCAGGCAACCGCCTCTGAGGCACAGCAGCACGCTGCCGGAGAAGATAAGCCCTCAGCACACTGCAGGGGCACCAGCACTGCCCTGCAGAAGCCCATACCCAGCTTTTACTTCTTGCTAGAGCACTGAAGTTTCCCTTTCTTCCTTTTTCATCCCAAAATAAAACCAAATTTCTGTTAGAGCACATGGACTGCTAGGGACCTGTTACATCTCTCTAAGCCACAAGGGGAATGAATACACCAGACAATTTGACCAGAAAGCTGCAAATTGTCCCCTAGACCTCCTCCCTGCCCTTGAGACCACTGATGCCACAGCAGCCCCGAGATGTGTGCATTGCCTGGTTGCTGCCAAACTACATGCAATGCTTTCCCAGAGACATGGATGTCACTTCCCCCACCCCCCAGCCACGTACAGCAATGGATTGTCCTAGAAGTCTTCATTATCCCTGAAGCAGCTTCTTCTGGTGGTTAAAACTGGTCTCTGGGTTCAAAAGATTTTTTTTTCAAGCAGGATGGCAAAGAGACAGAATGGATGCACAGAGAGCGGGCCAACTGCCTCGCTGCCTCTGAGCCGGGCAATAGAGAGGCAGTGTCTTAATACAGGCTCCATCTGCCAGGTCATGTCTCCAGAAAGGAGGAGAACAGGTAGGAAGGCATGCAAGCAAGCTCTTCACCATATCTACATGACTATATTCCCCATGCAGCATTAGGGCTTACACAGGCAATATGCTCTTTAGATGGTGGGTCAGGCTCTCTCCACAGCTGTGGGCAGAGGCCTTCACTACGCTGAGAGAGCAATGGCTGCACCCCTCTCTGGTCACTGGAGCAAGGCGGATACTCTGCTCCAGACCCTGGATATGTCCTTGGGGTGGACCACCTCTCCCCAGTGCTGTACAGCCAACAATAAGCCTCCTGAGTCACCCTGCCACTGCGGCATCTTCTGCTGCTTCCCACCCACAGCAGCCCCAGAGCTGCTTTTTCCCCTCTCCTCCACTCCAGGAGGTATAAGGTGACTTCTTCAGACTTTGGTGTCCACTTCTTAAGAGCCAAAATTAGGTGCAGTAGGTTCCCTTGTGGGTGTTAGCAGAGCTTCGCGCAACCCACAAGTTACAAGAGCTCCATCACCTCTTTGGTAAAGCTTGTCCTGCTGTAAGTTTTACTGAGATTCCAAAAGACTCTAGATTTCAGGTAAGCCCAGCATTTTGCATCAGGGTTGAAAATGATACTTTACCATGGATGGGAGGCTCTCTCAGAGACCTCCTCCAGGGGAGCATCCCCTATCTCAGAAATCTTGGCCAAACTCGTCTTCTCCTGTATTTGTTTTCAAAACATTGACTTGGGTGGAATTAAGTGCTAGGTTGGCAAAAGTCTCATAAAAGGCTCATGACTAATGTAGGCAATCATGCTGGTGTCACCTACTTGTCATCACTTTAAGGTAATTTGGCAAGCCGATGGCTTTGTGTGAAGAACTAATGACATTATTTTAATCTGTAAAAAATCAGGCACAGGAAAATAAGCTTTTGGCATCATACTAAGGAATAAAATTAATGTACAAGGTCTGTACAGTGCCATTGCTGAGCTGAAACAGTCTTTTTTGGATGCACAGTTTTAAGCATTCAAGTATTACTAATACACTTGCAAATTTGAAGTGAATAGGCATTTACGTTTTTTCTGGGCTTAATAAAGGATTTCTTTGTGCTGCACACCAGGAGTTCGCTGGGGCCAACCCAAGGGTAGATGCACACAGTGGAGCAAGCCCTCCCCGCTCTGCACAGCTCTGCGACACGCCGCAGGGTTCACAAATTCAATACTGACATGAGTCCCCACGGGACGATTCCCTCTCGTTAACCCGGCCATGCCTGGGTCTCAGCTATGCTCACAGCTTTTGGTCAGCTGCCTTGTAAGTCACCAAGGTTGAGAGAATGCAACATAAATACACCAAAAAAAAATCCAACCAGCTCATACAAAGCTAACCCCAACACTTGCGATCACAGGGAAAAGCTTTAAAAGAAACCAAAATAAGACCCCATCCCCAAAGACCTTGCTTCAGAAATCAAACTTAAAGTCATGGGAGAAAGGAAATTAACTGTCTAATTCTCCTCTTTCTTAAAGTATAATAATTTGTTTCTGAAATAAATATTACTGTATTCATAGTAAAACATTAACTTTACCTAAAGGAGGGATGTCAGCCTTTCATCCCTGCACACCTTGCTCGGTGCTGCAGCCCGGCTACCACTGTGCTCCTGCAGCTACAGGAGAGGGACCTGGTGGCTCTCGGCACTGTCACGCCATCCCACGCAACACATTTTACTCACATTGGCTTGTTTGCAAGTCTTTCCGTTTATTTGTTTGGTTGGTTTTTTTTTTTTTTACAGCTTGCTCACAGTGAAATCCAAGATAATACTTATAAAAGACATTATTACAAACATGTTGTGACCGTTCAGTTTAATTCTTATTTTGTTCTTCCCCACTCATCTGAGGTGTTAATGGTCTCATCCCCACAGTCCAGCTCCGCCCCCTGCCAGCTCCTCTCCCTGCCTGGCAAATGCTGCTATTCCCATCCTGCAGCACAGGGCTGTAGTAGTTTATCCCAAGTATCCAGGTCTTATTTCAAATCTGTAGCACAGGAAGGGACCAAAGGCAAAATTGCCCAATTCAGAGTGCTTGTTCTAACCTTGGAGAACTTTTATAATAAGGTTATGTACCCAGAGATTTATTTAAGTTTAAAAATGTGAACAACAAAAATTACCATAGACTGACTCTTGTGTTTCTATGTAACTTAGAGCAAGTTCTTTGAGGATTTTTTTTTTTAACCATTTTAACCAAAGAATAAAAACACACTTTTTGTCTACAAGACAGCGCAATTTCTGGCCTGCTATATTCTCAAGAAACACCTTCAACACACAGACCAGAAAAAAAAAAGATATCAGTAAACCAATAAAGATGTCTTTGAAGTTTAATGGATGATTTGTAGGATGTAATTTAGCGTCCACCACAATGAAGCAAAATTTAGTGTGAAATTAAAAGAAAACAAATTTCCATTTATTATAAATAACTGAAAACACGTATCAAACTGCTCAGTCCGGTGCTAGCTGACCCAATGGCAGAGTGGTACAGCACCAGGTTACTAATCACTGGAATAAAGTGGTTGGATGTTTTTACATCTCCTTGAGTATTTTGGAGCAAGCCTAATTCTTGGATGCCCTTCTTGGCTCAATCTCAAACTGGCCACAGCCTGGCATGGAAAACTGCCTCTGCAATGGCTTTGCAAAGAAAAAACCTCCCGAAAAAAATGCAAGAAGGCCTGTCCTTCTTCCAAGGGGATTCTGGCTTCACGACTGTATCTCCCAAACGTATAAAAGCATCTTTTGGGCCAAGAAAAGGCACTGTGGGATCCCCCAGCCCCAGTGCAAATGCACAGAGGTTAAACACAGCAAAGGAAAAGTGTGAGCCCTCTTCCAACTGAAGAAAAGAGGAGTCTTCAAATGGGTGAAAAAAGGAAGGAAAATTGAAAGGGGAAAGCAAATAGGGTGTGAGAGCGAAGAAGCAGCAGGAAGACCCCTGAGGAGCGAAAGAGATGACCTTTGATATCAAGCTTCCTCATCTGCTGCCATAAAGAGCTACCAGAATAGCTTGGGGCTTACTGTCACACACAAGAACTGGAGAAGCAATCAAAAGCTGGTTTGTTTTTTTCAGCAAAAGAGAAAAAACTGTGGTAAAACCAGTTTCAGGCAAAATTAAGCGTTCTCAGCAGTCCCAGACTGAATCAGTGTTTTGTTTTCATTCCTGGGACTGCTTTGAAAATAAAAGCTCATTTTGACATGAAAAATTAATGTGTTCTCTTTTGAAACGGAAATAAAAATTTCACTTTTAATTGCTACATTATTAACTTTGTCTTGCTGTCGGCTGAAAGTAAGCTGAATTTGTGAGTAATTTGCTTTGCTTCTCATGCTGAAAGCTCCTTGTAGGAAATAGTTCATTTTAAAAAACTGCTCAGTTATCACTACAAATGTACATGATTCGTATCAGGAACACACAAAGCAGAATTTGCTTGTGCCTTGGGGAATTCTATTAAAATTAAATTATTGTTTTGAATTTCTGAGATCAAATTGCTGGGATTTGTAGTTTTTATTCTGTTGCCAGTTACAGACCCGCTGGTGCAGCTGTGGTTCACCAGGGAACCCACAGGAAAGCTCCCTGTCCTGGCTCGGCAGCGTGGGGTGCCAGAGGGATGGCAAAGGAGTTAAACCTCCTTTTAGATGTTGCTGAACAGAATTGTTCTGCTAGAAGGGGAGAAGAAAAGACAAGACTGGACTCCACCTATCGTCTCAGTTCAATCAAGACCCAACAAAAAGCCAGATGATCACAGAATGACGTAGAATCATAGAATGGTTTAGATTGGAAGGGACCTTGAAGATCATCCAGTTCTACCCCCTGCCCTGGGCAGGGACACCTCCCACCAGCCCAGGTTGCTCCAAGCCCCGTCCAACCTGCCCTTGGACACCTCCAGGGATGGGGCAGTCACAGCTTCTCTGGGCAACCTGCGCCAGGGGCTCACCACCCTCAGAGGGAAAATTGTCTTCCTAATATCTATTCTAAATCTACCTTCTTCCAGTTTGAAGCCATTCCCCCTCGTCCTATCACTACATGCCCTTGTAAAAAGTCCTTCCTCAGCTCTCCTGTGGGTCCCCTTTAGGTACTGGAAGGGGCTCTAAGGTCTCCCCGAAGCCTTCTCTTCTCCAGGCTGAGCAACCCCAACTTTCTCGGCCTGTCAAAATCCAAATGCAAATGCATCATGCAAAGGATTTCCAGTTGGGTTTGCATTGTGTTTTGGAGTAATTCTACCCCATCCACATTTACTGGAGCTGCATTTATAGCCACTCCCTTTCCTCTTCAGGTTTTGAAATATCAAGGCCTAAAACCTGGTCAGCTTCTCCATTCCAGAAGGCTCCTCCAAGGACTGCACCTTCCTTTTCCTCTTCTCCAGACCACTTTCCAAGGAAAAGTGCTCCCTCCGGGCTGTGCCCATGGGACACACCAGGACTCCCCACACAGCCCCATCGTATTTCCCAAAGTTAAAAACTTTTCCCTAGTTAAAATCTTTTTCTTGTCCAGCAGAAGGATGGGATCCATCCACAGCCTGTCCCTTGGTAAGGAGCTGGTCCTGCCAACACCCAGGCACAGCCACACCACACATCCTGAGCCACAACAGAATCTCCTCAGCACATCATCAGGTGGGCAGCGAGGAGTTAGAGAGACTCCAGGGCAGGGAACAGCAGTGATGGTGCATAAAGCAAGAAAAACTAAGCAGGAAAAACAAGGCAGATCCATAATCCGCCAGCATCAGATGATGTTCTACCACTGAGGAACTAGAGTTAGGAGCAAGAAAAAAAAAAGTGGTATGAGTGAAACCAGAGTGGTGAGCAGACTTTCCCAAACTTTTCTGATCATAACATCAGGCTTCATCTGGCTAGAGAATAGCGAACCCACAGAACTGCTGCTCCAGATGCCAGAATACACACAGACTTTTCTCCTGCCATCAGGACTGGGCTAATCCACTCCAAATACACATACAATCTGCACACAGTAGTTTCATGTGCATCTTGATATCAAGAATGTTCCAGAGAAATCACTGACAAGGTCTTAAATAGCCAAAAATAAAAGAAAAAGTACATTTTGCTGACACTTATTGGGAAGAAGAACCTATAACCATCTTACAAGTATCTTACAAAAGAGAAGGAGAAAAGAACTGAGGCGCAGAAACACTCAGGGAGGCTAATATTGGACAATTATAAGAAAAGAAAAAAAAAATTGGGAAAGCAAACATTTACTGGGCCTTTATGTAAAGACTGCACTTTAATCTTGCCCATCTCTCTGATTAGGCCTATTTGCAATCCTAAAGACTTGCTTGACATTACTCAAATCACCTTAAATTAAAAGATGAGTTACTCGGATCATAAGCAAGCTGCCTCCCTGGAGCACAAGAAGTTTCTCACTACTGCTTTTGTTTCCCACACCCAATTTTCTCTCCTGTTCCCCTGGTATCAGGTTTGCTGGTGCAGTACCAGCGGGCGCAGACTTTGCACCGCTCAGCTCTCACTGCCTGACCTGGCACAGCCATGCAAGACACAGGTATCCAAGTGACTTGTCGAAAGACCGTGGTTTCACTTTCATTAAACTTCCAATTAATTTCTGCATTATTCACCAGCTGCGGCACTGACTGGACAGGGGCTGCAGTCAATGATGCTCCCCAACAGCTCCTCCGTAACCCAGATACCCACCTCCAGCTCCCATCACCACCTGGACACTGCTCTTATGTTGACCAAGAGCCAAGTAGCTCCTCTTGGCACTTCTCCGCTCCTTGTTGGTGGTACAGCAACTCTGCATGGTGTAAAACACACCTACAGCTACCCCCTGCGGTGCTCCACCAAGCATCCCACTCAAACGTGGGCAGGACGAGGCATTTAGAAGTTGTAATCTTGTGGTCTGCAAATTAAAGCTTCGCTTTCGTTGCTCCTCCATCAGTTGGCCTCCAGAGGCCCGCTGCACTTCTGCCCAAAATTAAACACAGCCTTTCTCCTTTCCAGCTCAAACACAAACAGGCCATGGGCGTCCCCAATGTCAAGATAACGGATTTCTATGTAGTTTCATGGGCAGAGCATCCAATTTTTGGAAAGTCCTCAAATTACCCTGTAGGCAGCCCATGATGAAGCCAGGTCCTAAGAGATGCTCAGAGCTAGAGCAGATCACGGAAGAGTTGAAAGACTTTTGAAAACATGAGGGACACCGGCAACTGCTTCGTTAGCTGTAGCCATGTCTGCTACACTGAGTGAAGTTTTATAGCATCAGGGTGTACAATAAAGTGCACATGCTGGAAAGAAGCAAATTAGGATGCACAAGAACAGCAGTTTTCTTGGCTATGAGGCAGCACCACTGTATTAATCTGGACTTGTACATACCACATATACAAAACTGTACAAGAGAAATCCCTTTGACATCTGCAATATTGGGTGAGTTGTGGCTCCTTGGTGTCCAGTCAGCACCCAGAATAGCTGCTGTCACATGGACTGGTAATTGTCCCCAGGAAGAAAAAGGAAATTAAATACAAAAACTTGTCAAATTCTTGTTAAGGATTTGACGGCACTGACAAAAGCAAGGCAGCTAAGGTTCAAGGTTTCTCTTCTGTCCCTAAATCCCGTGTTCAGCTGCATGCTGCATCCAGCATCCCAGTGCATCTCCTGCCATGCCTGGAGGCAACAGCTGAGCAGAGCTGTTAACCCTGGATTTCTTTGCTTTTGCCCAGTTTAGTTAGCCCCACAACATTGTTGTGATGTTGATTCCACAGTTCCTCAATCATGTTCTGCTCACGAGTGTCACAAACTGTTTATTTACACCCCCACCACCACCCCTTAGTATAAAAGCTGCCACAACAACATTGCTACAGCTTGCAGAGCTCTTTCTGTCTACATTTGGATGTTGCTAGCAAGAGCGAGCAAGCTGGAGCCCAACTCCCACATCGCCAAGGAGGAAGGCTCTTCCCCCAAGGTTCCCCATTTTTTTCTAATCATAAGGTTATGTTCTGGCACAGTTCTGTAAAGTCCACACCACCAACAGCCTCAGCAGCGCTCCCACCAAAAGGTCTTTTCTAACGCTATCATACATGAAATGGCCCTGCTTAGTCAGGCTATAGACCCACCTTCCTTCCAACCCTCTTTCTTGACTTATGTCTTCAGGAGACTTCATTTTCTTTCCCCCATGAGAAAAACTGTGGCCAAAAAAAATAAATAAAATTAAGGCTTTTTATTTGGGCAGCTGTCAGGAAAGCTGAGAGAGAAGAGAGAGACATATAAAGCATTTTCCCTTCTCTCTACCATTCAGGAGCACTTTCTGTCAACATGATCACCCAGACCCCAATTGCAGTTGTCACTGCTCCTCCACCAAACGGACTCAGCATGCGGAGGGGGTGGAGAGGAGTCCTTCCACTCTCATACTAACAGCCAACAAATCCAAGACCCACACAAACTTTTTGAACTTGCAGAGCCTCAAAATGAAAGATATACCTCCCAAAATGACAACAGTGCTGGCTGTACCGAGCAATGCGGCCAGCAAGCAAGAGCAGGGACCAGTGCTGGAAGACAGATCACAAGCCAGGAGCTGGGATTTTGGCTTACCAGCTGAGTAAACATGCTCTGCCAATGAAAAATGAAGAAGCTTCAGGATTTCCAAAGGGGGAAGAAAAAAAGAAAATTACTTAAATTGGACAAAAAGAGGCTTTGTTTGCAAATTTGTTGGGTTTTCTGCATTTTTCCATACTAAGTAGAGGCAGGTTCAGAAGTAAAACTTTGTTTCAGAGTAGCAAAGTCAAAATGTTTCCATTAGGAAATGTCAGAATGGAATAATCTATAAAATAGGTTTCCTTTTTCAGGGTTCTTTTTTGAAATCAGCTGAGGAGTATCAGGATGAACTCTTAAATAATTCAAAGCACATTGATTGAAATATTCCACCTCACCCTCCTCCTGCCGTGCTTAAAGCTACACATATAAACAGCCAGACTCTCAGCTGATTTCATGAAAATATCATCCAAAAGGTGGAGGACCTTGAGCCCAGGCTGGGGAAGGGCAGGACCAGCCCCAGAGAGATTTGTCAGCTGGTGCCTCCTTCAGAGCATGGGGAGCACGTCAAAATAGCACCTTAATAGCGATGGGTGAAGAACGAGCTGGATGGCCGGGCCCAGAGAGTGCTGGTGAATGGAGTTCAATCCAATTAGTGGCCGGTCACAAGTAGCGTTCCCCAGGGCTCAGTGCTGTGGCCGGTTCATTTAATATCTTTATGAATGACCTGGACAAGGGGGATCATGTGCACCCTCAGTAAGTTTGCAGATGACACTAAGCTGGGCAGGAGTGTTGATCTGCTCAAGGGTAGGAAGGCCCTACAGAGGGATCTGGACAGGCTGGACCGATGGGCTGAGGCCAGTGGTGTGAGGTTCGACAAGGCCAAGTGCCAGGTCCTGCACTTGGGTCACAACAGCTCCACACAGTGCTACAGGTTTGGGGAAGAGTAGCTGGTAAGCTGCCTGGTGGAGAAGGCCCTAGGGGTGTTGGTGGACAGCCGGCTGAATACGAGCCGGCAGTGTGCCCAGGTGGCCAAGAAGGCCAACAGCATTCTGGCCTCTATCAGGAATAGTGTGGTGAGCAGGACTCGGGAAGTGATCATGCCCCTGTACTCGGTACTGGCGAGGCCCAACCTCGAGTACTACTGTGTTCAGTTTTGGGCCCCTCACTACAAGAAAGACATTGAGGTGCTGGAATGTGTCCAGAGAAGGGCAACGAAGCTGGTGAGGGGTCTGGAGCACAAGTCTTATGAGGAACGGCTGAGGGAACTGGGGTTGTTCAGCCTGGAGAAAAGGAGGCTGAGGGGAGACTTTATTGCTTTCTACAACTCCCTGAAAGGAGGGTGCAGCGAGGGCAGGGGTCGGTCTCTTCTCCCAAGTAACAAGCAATAGGACAAGAGGAAACAGCCTCAAGTTGTGCTGGGGGAGGTTTAGATTGGATAGTAGGAAAAATTTCTTCACTGAAAAGGGCTATCAAACATTGGAACAGGCTGCCCAGGGAAGCGGTGGGATCTCCATCCCCAGAGGTATTTAAAGGACAAGTAGACATGGTGCTGAGGGACATGGTTTAGTGGGACTTAGTGTTAGGTTGACGGTTGGATGATCTTAAATGGTCCTTATCTTGACAATCTTAAAGGTCCTTTCCAACCTAAATGACTGTACGATTTTTATCTCACCAAATGTGAAGAAATTGACCATCTTTGAGCTGGTCAAAGAAATAAAGAAGCGGAATATGTTTCACCACACTTTTTTTTTTAAACATGTTCCAATTACCACCCCACCCCCAAGCTGCACACATATGCCGATTTCTAAGACTTGAAAGGGCAATCACTTTTATTGCAATGCCAATGAAAGATCTAACAGTAACTTATATTTCTGATGATTAAAGCAGAACTATTTCAAGGGTAACTGAGGAACATAATCAGGAATTAACGAGTCCCAGACTGTCTTAAGGAGAAGACGCTTAGTCTAAGCAGAGTAAGGCATCAGCAACCCCATTCAAACCACATGATTACGTGCATTTGCTCTTCCCAGTGCTGCCTCCTGTTATGCTGAAGGAAGGATTGGGGGGAGATGGACTGCCCATATACCATACCATTCCTTCCACAAGCACAAGTCCAAAATACATCACTGTCTGCTATCACTGGGTAGATTTGCTTCTCCTGGAGTTACATTATGGCATGTTGGACTTTCACATCTGGGGGTTACTAGCTGAAATTTAAGACCTTTGAAATTTATGTAATAATAATACTTAACATCTAGTACATGTCTAGGACATGCGGAACTCCACGAGAGACGAGTCTCAGCCTTTCGACCTCTCTTGCCATTCTGGTATATTCCAGCTGAAATAAAACCAAAGGGTTCTAAAAATTTTCTCACATTCTGCCAACCTAACAATACATCCTCATTCCCACTTTTCTTAAAGAAAGGATCCTGATGTCACCTACCATAAGGGAAAATCTACATGACCCAGAGCAGAGCAAATTCACAGCCAGGGCACTCACAATCCATCAGCAGAGCTCAGATATCAGCAAATAATCTTCAAACATCAACAAATATTTTCCTAGTGCGAGTCTGCTGACTACTTGTCAGACTGAGAAAACATCAAAGCTCGATTGCAAGTCATTTGGAACAGGACTTAGAGTGCATACTGAAGAAGTCTAGAAAGGGTGTATATGTGTGTGTGTGCGCGCCTGTATATATATAAATAATATCTATATATAAAAAAACATGCCTGCTGAAAACATGCCTGCAGCTGCATTTTATAGATAACAGAATCTGACTGAAATGTGGGAGTCAAACAGCCATTAAAATCCAGAGAAGTAAAAAAAAAAAAATACCCAGCAGATGTGTAAGGAAATTACAACATGGAAACACATCCCTCAGAGGATGATGATGGGTGAAATTGTTGCAGGTAAAAATGCAGACACTCATCATGTGCTTTTTTAGCCCTATATATAATCCCCAAACACAAGAGAAGAAGAAAAAGCAATCCAAGGTGACAAAGAAAATGTGACTGAGTAGCTCAGGGGAGAGCTGCGGTTATGGACTACTGCTATCTTTATGACATTTTTTCCAATCAACTCCACAAACAAGACACACATTATCACTACAATTAAACAACTTTCCTATATTTCATTCAAACTATTTTTTTCCACAAAGTATGTGCTCTATGGGGATGTCTGAGTACACACTCAATTTAAAATAACCACACACACGATCACCATCAGCAATTATCAGAGTACCACCTTCTGGAGTCCCATCCGCAATGTGCTGGCTGCTGCTTACACATCATATCCAGGCCTACAATTTTTGAAGTGGAGAGGTCTAAAACCTATTGATTTGATTAGTTTTGTGGGAGTTAGGTACTTGCATACCCTGGTGGGCAACGCTCAAATGGTCTCAACTCCCAGGAGCTGCTGGGGACACAAACAGCGTTCAGGTTTCTAGGGGAGTTGCTCTCTTGCTTTCATCAAGAGTTTCTTGGAAAACCCTCTTCATTCTCCTTGACCAATTGTGTCAGAAATAAAACCTTTTAACTAAAAATAGCCGGGCTGGACTACTTGCTAATTTTAGAGGGTGCATTTGTGGAGACATAATAAAAAGATCAGCAAGCAGCACAAATGTGCTTCACTCATGCTAATAACTGAGTAGAACATTACACAGAATGACAACCATAAAATCATCCAACCACCTTGCTGTACCCAGCACACAACCTTCTCTCCAGATAATGTATATTCACTTACAGCTCAAAATATCCATTTTTATGCATGGCCTTCGCATGAAAATTAAAGTCTTAATTTGTCAACATTACAGGAATTTTTCATTACTTGATCCAAACAATATATTTCTAGCAAATGTTCTCCTTGCGGTACATCTAGGGCCAGCTGCAGAGGATGCTGTGTTATGATGCTACAGAAGCCACCAACTGAAATGGTGCCCACCCCTTCCATTTCATGGGCAGACGATGGTCCTCCCATCTTCTGCACCTGCTCTCAGCCATCCCACATGCTTTCTGCATTGACAAAAAGCCTGCAGTGAAAACCCAGCCCTGGTGAGTCTTTCCACGGGAAGGTTTTGTTGTTGAATTCAGCTGAGCTACGGTTTCACCAGGTACGCTGCAAATCAGGGACTGGACAGCCACTAGTCGATATTTTCTGATCACCTCCAAGTGCTGAATACTTTAAAACATCAGGAAAGAAGATTTCTAGTGGGATCTTGTGAAGCACTCCAGGCACACCTCCCAGACCCACAGTAGGCAAGGGCAAGCTGGGCACCAACTGGGGGTCCCATAGGCACAGTTGGCACCTCTTCAGCAAGGACCTATATTCCCACCACCACTCCCTCCCATCATTAAATTGCTTCCAGTTCAGAGGTGGTTCCCACCTGGCCTACTTCAACAGGAAGGAGTCTGGGGTCATCAGAAAAAGAGACAGACACAATCCCACTGGTTTTAGTTGGCAAAGAGAGCTGAACTTCTTCCTTGTTCATCAGTTGAGGTCACCCACGCCCTTGAGATTGCAACCCATGCTGCAATTTGACAGAAAGACCTGTTCCATTTCCTTTCAATAGATTTTATTTAAGAAAGGATGAGCAAGCAAACATGCACTAAGCAAGCATGTTTCCAAGCTAATTCAAGATAGATCAAATTGTGGTCATAACTGAGACCAAAACCAGTAAGTTTAAATAGCTCTAAATCATCAAATCACCAAATTAATACAACATGTAATTGAACTGAGTTATGAGGTTGAAAATGAAAATAAATTATTCAGCTTTGGTCTTGCTGTGGGAGCACACAAGAGAGGAGGTCTGTTGAATCTCAGACCTGGTCAAAGGAATCCTCCAGCTGAGTTCTGTCATGCCTTCAGCACACCATGCATTTCAGATCACCAGCAAAAATTATTCTCTGTTGAAAGATCTGCAGATCTACTCAAACACTCTAAGAATGCACATTTCTTCCAGGACAATTATTGTAACCCCTTCAGTATTTCACTAAATACCCTTTTTTAAGAGTTTTGCTTAGTTTTTTTTTTTTTAAACTAACCCCCCCCCCCCAAAAAAAATAGTATACAACCATCCTTTGACCTCAAACTTCTAGGCCTTTGCTAGGCATAAGTCTTTCTCATGATTAAGTCGTTAAAGTTCTGCCAAGCACAAATGAAGCTTGCCATGTTCTGTGTGCTGGGAAACACTAAGTTCACTCAATTTGCCCCCTTGATGAAGCTAAGAAAAACTCCTAAAGTGTAAAAAGAAAGAGATTTCTAGAGAAAAACTGAGTAAAAATAAAAACTATCCAAACAATAAATTAGCCTCTGAATGAGCTGTAGCGCCTAATTCGGTAAGACTGCTATGCCAGGCTGAGATCTAACCAGTTTTTATGTCTTTTAGATAGGCAGCCTTGGCTGAGACCAAAGCAACCTCAGTCGCAGGCTTAGCTCTGACCTGCTGTCACAGCCCCCGACGCATGCCTCCACCCCAATTTCCTCCTCTGGGAAACCGAGGATATTACTTGGGATTTCGCCCATAAAACATTTTGACATATGCAGACGAATCAGGCTACAGCACCACAATACCACCGGTATTTATCACTGCCCTGGATGGATGCCGTTCCTGAAATATTTCACGTTCTTCAGTATAAGATGACATTTCAGATGTCGGAGAGGCCTGAACCTTGGTTCCCTCACCCATAAATACAGACTAGTCTCTATAATGAGCACATTCAGCCTGGATCATATCAAAACACCAAAATCCCCTCGGCAAAGAGGCGAGCTCCACACTGCATCCCACGATTGCTCCCTCCTTCTGCTGTCTCCAGCATTCCCAGCTCAAGCTCACTGCAAGCAAACACCCAGGAAAAGCTATTGCAATGACATTAAGTGTACCAAAAAAAATACCTGCAGAAATTTTCATTATCATAGCACATCAGTACTTGGGAACAAAGGCCTAAAAAAAAAAAGAAAAAAAAATCCCTCCTGATTTCTCAGCCTAAAAGATTATTACAGGTATACATAAAACCATGTGCTTTTAAACTGTATTTGTATTTATATGGGTAATTAGAAGTCATAACACAGAAGCAGCCTCCCAGCAGTGTCACGCCAGGACAGGTTTCCCTTCCCCCTCCCCAGCCAGGCTGCGGCTGAGCAAGCAGCCAGCGGCGGAGCAGCGCACCCGCCGTAGTTGACATTTTATTAACAGCTCCATTAAAAGAAGCGGGAGTGCATCCAAGCAAACAATCCCCAATCAATAGCAGTGTTTAAATTAAGACCTCAGCTGAGGGGGAGAGGTGGGGCAGGACTGAAAGGCAGCCAAAGCAGCGTGGCAGACGGGCAACATCCCTGCCTGGGGAGGAGGGGACGATGCCTGACTCGCATCTCTGCTCTGAGCCAATGAAAAGTTATTTAAAAAAAATAAAATAAAAATAGCCCAGAAACCCTCCCCAACATGCGGTGGAGGAATAAATGCCGTGGCGGAGCAGCACAGAGCAGGGGCATGGATGCAGACAGCGTGGGCATGATCCTGGCTTTGCTGGAGGTGGTGGCAGCACTCCCACACGCCTCGCTGAGGTCAGAGCTTCACCTCCTGCACTTTCAAAGATGGGGACATCACAGAGGGATGGCCAGCTCCAGGTGCAACGCTTTGCCTGTTCGCTCTCTACACAGCACGTGCACCCGCTTCGCGCTGCCTTCGGCTGCCCCCTCCATTCCCAAAGTATTTGCAGCAGCCAGAAAAGCATCAGAAAAGTTGCCCATGCAGCTGTAAGAGCCCCAAACTGCCATCCTTATGGCACAAGTTGCTCCTCCAGCCAACAGTGCCACTCCTGCTTGCAGAGCCACATCCAGGAGGCAAAGCATGGGAGAGTGCTACACAGAGAACGGACGGAGAACAGCCCTGAGGAGAAGGACTTAGGGGTGTTGAGGGATGAGAAGCTCAACATGAGCCAGCAACATGCACTCACAGCCCAGAAGGCCACCGGCACCCTGGCCTGCATCCCCAGCAGCGTGGCCAGCAGGGCGAGGGGGGGATTGTGCCCCTCTGCTGTGCTCTGGGGAGACCCCCCTGCAGTGCTGCCTCCAGCTTGGGAGGTCCCAACAGCAGAAGGACACAGAGCTGTTGGAGTGGGTCCAGAGGAGGCCACAGAGATGACCCGAGGGCTGGAGCCCCTCTGCTGGGAGGACAGGCTGAGAGAGTTGGGGTTGCTCAACCTGGAGAAGAGAAGGCTCCGGGGAGACCTTAGAGCCCCTTCCAGTGCCTAAAGGGGCTCCGGGAGAGCTGGGGAGGGACTCTGGATCAGGGAGGGGAGACATAGGATGAGGGGGAATGGCTTCAAACTGGAAGAGGGGAGATTGAGATGAGATATTAGGAAGAAATTCTTTCCTGTGCAGGTGGTGAGCCCCTGGCGCAGGTTGCCCCAAGAAGCTGTGGCTGCCCCATCCCTGGAGGTGCTCAAGGGCAGGTTGGACGGGGCTGGGAGCAACCCGGGCTGGTGGGAGGTGTCCCTGCCCAGGGCAGGGGGGTTGGAACTGGATGGTCTTTTAGGTCTCTTCCAACCCAAACCATTCCATGATCTTAAGATCTGCCCTCCCTGAGGAGCATTTACAAAACACCTTCTATCTGTGAGCTGTATGAACTGCTTCAGTGGCAAAACATTTGCTCTTCAGAGGTATATTTATGATGCAAGTAATCAGATACAAATCATCTCTTGCAGAGACAGTTCAACAACACACAGACAAGATGTTGATTCCTCCTACAAGTAGAGAAATCACACTGAACCCATTTGTGGCTGAAAGTGCCCCAAACCCAGCTCTCCTTCCCTTCCTGCTGCCCCATGCCGCAGCAAAATGAATGAACACAACCTCACAGCAGCATCCTGAGGATAAAATCCATACCTTTCTGTACAAAGCTCAGGCATTCTGAGGATGATGGATGCAGCCGAGTGGCATGGTTTGGGATAGCTGGGTTGTTTTTTTTTCTTCCCTTATGGACAGTAATTGCTCCCACTCTATCTTCCACGTGTAGCTCAAAAAACAGGCATGATTATACAGTAAAAGTTAACTCCAGTCCTATGAACAATCTCAGGCAGCAACTGGCGAACAGGAGCTGCATTTCCAAGCACTTTGTGTCCCTTGTCAGCTGCCAGGAGATACAGAGGCGTTTGCTCCTGCCTCAGCAGAGCACTACCCAGACTGAATCAAATGGCCAGTAACCATCGCTTAAAAGAGATAGTGGGGAGGTAATTAAAATACTCTTTAGATTATGAAATTCACTATATTTTGCAATAATACCGAGGTGCTATCGCACACTGTGTACCCACTCCAGGCCAAAGCTGACTTCATCGACGTGCCCAGGATTATTTGCTAAAGCAGAGCAGGACTAGGGCATTTGAAAGGACAGGTGCCCTTATGGATCACAATTGATTAGCACTCCACCAAATTAAAAACACAACAAAATAAAACCCTGGATCATTAACTAATTTGCTGTTAGAGTAAATCAAGCTGTGCTACATTATACTGCTGCTTTAGCAAAGAAGAACAGGGATTTCTAAAGAAACAGCCCCCGCACACACATACAGAGAGCATGCACGTTCATGCCGCTAACCCACCGGCGTTTGTTTCATCCTTTCGCTAAAAAAGCGGCAAGCCCCAGTTTGCATCTCCAACATTCATTAATCGTCTTCTGCCAACTTTGCTCAACACAACATTAAATGATTCAAAACTTCAGCATTGCTCTTTTAAACACGGAGGCATCCTTTTCATCTGCCAAGGATGAACAGTTTGGCTGCCAACTAAAGTTAAACAAAGCAACAGGAAGGTTTTAGGTAGGCAGAATGTAACGGTCCACACTGGATTCTGGCCAAATTACTAGAAGTGACCCCACCGCGTTTCTAAATTGCCATCTGGTCCCACGAGAGAAAACAGCACACTGATCTTCCAGGCCGGAGAAAAGTGGATGGCATACAGCCTGCACTTAACTTGCAATTAAATTTTCAGTGGCTAATGAAGCATTACTGCAAACATAAGCACCCATGTTCCTTGCCTTGGCAATGAAGAGAGGGAGAAGTACCTCTTAAGAGGGTCTCCAGGGGAAAAAGCCCATTAGATAGAGGTGGCTTTCAGGGGCATCCTTTCGCTGACTTAGATAGGGATGGGGACTTCACCAGCTGAAGGCCAGAAGGTTGGTTGGTCAGTTGGGGTTGGACCTCTCATTTTCTCAGCTGGCCAGGACAGAGGTTAGCTGTGGCAGGGAGTCCAAGCTGGCTGGCTCTGATGGAGACAGCTCAAGTTATGCATCTCAAGCTTAAATACTCAAGCACACACAAATTTTGGAGGTTTACTGGAGCAAACTCTGGATAGACATCAATCTGATGAGAGTTTGCTGTGTAAAGTACCTTTATATTCATAATAAATACGCTCACACTTACAGCAAAGGTACGCAGCCTTCCCATAATGATGCGTTTTATCTCTCCTGCAACCCCTGCAGACCCTACCTGGCCGGAGCAGAGCTTTCTGACCCTCCCACATTGCTCAGCAGCCACCCTAGAAGTAGCACAGCTCCAACAGGGGTTTCCCTGTTGGAAAGCCACCACAAGCTTTGGCTGGCAGCACAAGAGGTGCCGTGAAAACCTGGCTATCGGCAACGCCAGCGGGTCTGAACCCAACACAAAGAAGGTGCTGATCCAGATGAAGAAAAACGTTTTGGCTTTGCCCAAGATGAGCACACTAAATATTTCTTTTTCTTTTTTTTTTTTTTTTTTGTCAGCAATGTCAGTGAAGTAGCAGGTTCACAGAGGCAGAAGGTGAGAAAAGCCCTCAGCGTGTGCATTCCTCCGCTTTAGAGGTGCTGATGTTCGTGGAGGCGCAGGTTTGGGGCAATCACTTAATGACCCGCACAGTTTGCTTTTGCTTGTCCTGACATCGCAGCCACATGGCCCATTGCATCAAGATTTTAGCACCTGATCAGAACAGAGAGACATCCCCAGCCTCATAACGCAGCCCGTCAGGTTAGAAACAGCCTTTTGCTTTGGAAAATGCTTTCAAATGCAAAATATCTACTTTGCTAACTTTGTTATATGAAGCATATTTGGGAAGAAACATGTTATTATCATTTCAAACCGGAGTAAGCGCAAAGCTTTAAGCTTGGGTTATTAGAAGATGTGATTGGAGGTTCGCAGACACTACAACATGCAGAAAGCATCTTTATAGCAAACGTAATTATATAACGTATGCCAAGAGGAAGGGCAAGTGTACAGAACAGTTAATATCCTAAACACACATGGGAACAAAACAGCAAGGATGAGCCCTTGGGACCCTCTGCTAAGATATGCTCCTGCAAAAACACCTATTACCTGGGCTGCTTGGTACTGCCAACCAAGGGGACAAACCCACCATGGCTGCTTCAGCCTGAAATTCTGCATTTGGGGACGGGTAAAGGTATTTGCACCTCACATCAGCAGTTGTCAGAGTGCTGGCAAAGCCCGAGGAGCCCATCCATCGCACTGAGGCACTACAGAGGGCCACAGAGGGGACAGGTGCAGTTTGCCAGCACTATATGTGCCATTGACCGAGAAGGTATTGAAACGACCTCTCAGAAACACGTATTTTTCCCCACTTACTGCACGAAAAACACTGTTGCGCACTCCCTTGCCCTCTGATGGAGATCAGACACGAGTTCCTAGTGCACTTGGGTCACTCGCTGAGGAGATCTGCTCCAGTGCAGGTAAGTCCGCACTGGGGAGGGGGGGGGGGACCAAGGCGGAAAGGGCCGGCGAGGGGCTCTTTTGGGGGCTTTTTGAAGTCAGAAGAAGCGACTATAGCCCAGGCTCGTGCCAGGAGCGGCAGCTCAGAGGGGGGCAGTGGGGGCAGGGCCAGCACCGCACATGGCAGTTCCAAAGGAGCTGTGAAGGCGCGCAGCACCTGCGAGCACCGCAGAAGGGCAGTCCCCCTGAGTGGCCGAAGTGACCGGGCCAAGCCGGTTTGACAGGCGGCACAGAAACGTGCCGTATATCTACCAACTTGGTCAGGGAACCATGGGATCTACCCGGCAGAAGGCCACGGCCCCAGTGAACTGCGCTCACACCAGCTCTGATGGCGCTTCGCAGGCAGAGCTCTGGTGCAAACACATTTCCACCCAGGCGTCAGGGCATGCCCTGCTCCCATGCCAGTGTTGGATGGCAGTGGTGAGCACGCCTGTGGCAGGTGTGCCCAAGGAGAGGAGCTTCTAAGCTTAGCAATGGAGCTCAGGGAGGAGATGAGTAGGTTGAGGGTTATCAGGGAATTGCAAGAGGGAGATAGACGCCTGGAGTCACACCCTGTCCCCCACGACAGAAACCCAGCGGGCAGACAGAGCCCCTGCTATGGAGAACTCCCTCTCCTCTCCCTGACCGACTCAACTCAGAGGAAAGGCGAGATGTTCCCGCCCGACGCAACAGGTGGATCTGCCCGCCGACTACCACACATTCCCGGGTGCCATTGCAGAACAGGTACAGTGCTCTGCCAGGGCAACTGGACAACGGTGAGAACGATAATCCGCCCAGCTCGGAGGTGTCACTGAGGCCCAGTCAGACCACCCCCCAAATCACAACCTCAACAGTTAAAAACAAAAGACAGGTCATTGTAATAGGTGACTCAATTCTGAAGGGAACAGAAGGCACAATACGTAGACCGGATGCACCATATAGGGAAGTTTGCTGCCTCCCTGGGACCTGGGCTAACAATGGTAGGAAGAGGCTTCCTTCCCTGGTGCAGAAATCAGATTATTATCCCCTTTTAGTTTTTCAGGTAGGCAGCAATGATGTACTGAGAAGAACACCGAGGGCAATGAAGAAAGACTTCAGGGCCTTAGGACGACTGGTTAAGGGATCGGGAGCACAAGTCATGTTCTCCTCTATCCCTCCATTTGCAGGGTTCGACGAGGGGGTAAACAGGCAGAGCCAGCAGGTCAGTGACTGCCTCCGAACCTGGTGCCACCGGCAGGGCTTTGGGTTCTTCAACCACGGCCTGATTTACAGAACAGCAGGCCTGCTGGCAGCAAATGGGAAAGGCCTGTCTCACAGCGGGGAAAGGGTTCTTGGACTAGAGTTAGCAGGGCTCATTGAGAGAGCTTTAAACTAGATTGGAAGAGGGATGGGGATGTAACTGGGCTCGCTAGAGAGGCGCCCGGCTGTGGTAGCTCAGCACTTGTGGGGCAGAGTGCTAGTATTTTTGAGAATCGGAAGGCCCACCACCCCTCTAGGGCAAAAACTACACATTCAACGGCCTCTCCAAAATGCCTCTACACTAATGCACACAGCTTGGGGAACAAACAAGAGGAGTTCGAGATCTGCATGCAGTCGCAGGGCCATGATCTCACTGCAATTTCTGAGACATGGTGGGATAGCTCACACGACTGGGATGCTGTCATGGGGGGCTGTGTTAGGAAAGACAGGCCAGCGAGGCAAGGTGGTGGAGTTGTTCTTTATGTGAGAGAGCAACTGGAATGTATTGAGCTCTCCCTAGGGGCAGACAAAGGGCAAGAGCTTGTGGGTAAAAATCAAGGGGCAAGGTAACAGGAGAGACACTGTTGCGGGTGTTAATTACAGGCCAGCTGATCAGGATGGGGAAGTTGATGAGGCC
>VZSZ01008266.1:0-16237 GCA_013398815.1 Ibidorhyncha struthersii
TGCCGAGGCGGGCGTCCCCTTCGCACTTGTCCTCAAGAGCTGGCGGCACGTGGAGCGCTGCCCTGGGCCGCACGTCGGGGCGAAGGCGAGGCAGAGGCCTGCTTCACCCCTCCGCCCGTCCTCCCGCTCCTCGGGGCTGCCGGCTGCCACCCGGGGCACCTACCTCGCCGGTTGGACACAATGGCCCCCGGCCCCACTCGCGCTCGGCTCCACGCGAGGTGGCAGCACCGCCTCTCCCGCGGCCCGGGGCGGCGGGTGCGTGCGTGGAGGAGGAGAGGGAAGAGCCTGGTGCCTGGCAGGATGCGGGACTAACCTGGCGCCCTTCCCCCGCCGCCGGCGGCACGCTCCGAGGCCTCGGTGGCTGCGAGGAAGGGATGGTAGTTGTAGCGTTGCCACAGGTGGGTGGTCTGGACGTACGCGATTTGCGTAACGGAAGACCCGGCCAGGCAGAGACTTTGCGGAGAAAAGTGTGTAAGCGGGGCGCCGATCCACGCAGTTGGAGTACGGAAGGAGCCAGCGGTGGAGAGACGGTACGTAAAATACGCATGTAGCGCAAACACCGCCCTCGGGGCGGGCGGGTTGGACCTACTCGGGATACGCAGCAGGCTGCCGTTGCGCATGCGCCCCAGAGGCCGGCGGCGACGAGGCTCGGCCTCGCAACGAGTGGAGCGTGCGGAGAGCCAATCGGCGGGCGAGCCTATTGAAAAGGAGCCAATCAGCGGGCGCGACCCGCGGGAGAGGGGCCAATGGCGAGAGGCGGTAGTTTAAAGGGTATTTAAGGGAGGGCGGTTTGAATTCAAACAGCCGCGGCGGCCGGAGGGAGCGGAGGTTGAGGGTGAGCGGGCGGCCGGGTTCGGCGGTGGGGCCGCGGCCCAGGGACCGCTGCCCGCCGGAGGTGCTGGTGGGGCCCGGCGGGGCCCGGCCCGGCCGGTGGGCGGCTGCGAGCGCGGGCTGGCGGTTGCGGGGCAGGGGTGGGAGGCAGGCGGCGCACTGCGGCGGGACGTCAGGCCCGGCCCGGCCCTGCCTCGGGCCCTCCCGGCGTTCGAAGGGAGGATGTGGGGAGTTTTGAAGAAGACCTCCGAGACGTACTGCTTTGTGTGGAACCGACCCTAATTCGCTACGTCTCTTCCGTAGGCTAAGCTATATGTAGCTCTTCTCTTCAGGCACTATGGACAAGAATACGAAAGAGAACCATTCTGGGTACCCCAGTCGTGCTACCAAGGTAAACGACCTGTTAGGTTTTGGCGGGTGCATTTGTCCTCATCACACAAGAGCTACAGGTTTCAAACTGTCTGTGGTAATTATTAACTGTGCTAAGGAACAAAAAGGGGAAAAATTGTCTTGAAACAACGTTCTCCATGTGCAGGAAACAATCGCCATTTTTGTCTTTCAGTAGCTTTCTCCTGGAGATACCAGTGCCCAGGGCTTACTTTTTTTATCGTTAATATTAGTATGTTATACTTGAATTGGGAAATACTCCTTCTATTTAAGATCCTTCAAAGAGGGAGCAGACGTGTGTAATCAACCCAGATATGGCTTTCAAAAGCAAGCACTTGTTAATGTCACTATTCATGTGCCTGTGCAGCAGTACTCAAGATCACCCTGATTACATGTTTTTTCTGATGTAGAAACACAGGCACTTTCTCACTATTTTAACTTAAAACCAAATAGATCCTCGTAAGATTTCAGAATAGTGTAAGCAAAGCTTCTTTTTAAACAAGTTGTTAATAACACTAGTCTTCTGGTTCAGTTCCCTAAAAATAAATAACATCTAGGGGAAGAAAAAAAAGTACAAACTGTTGCATAGGTATCATTAGAGGGTCAAAAATGTGGGAAGCTAATCATTAGCATTTGAACTTAACTGTAGCCAAAGTATCCTAGAACAACTAAGAATTTCTTAAATATAAACCTAACCTACCTTCCCTTACTGGAAGCAAAAGGTTAAAAGCAGATAGCTGGACTAGAAATAGGGTTGCTTTTTTTCTGCTGAGCTCCCATTGCAGTGCAAGGTATACTAAGATGAACAGCAATAAAGGAAGCAATGACTCAAAGCAGTGTATGTTTTTATAGGAAGGATCTGCTGTCTTAATGCTTTTGGCTGATGTTCTTCAGGTGTGTGTGGAAAGTTCTGCTAGCTATAAATAAGTATGCTGTTGTAGAAAACTGCTTTTTTCTTGTCAATGTAGAAATTAAAGATTATGTTTTAATTCATAAAACATAAGATTGGACTACCCTAACATCTCCTGTTAGTGTGCTTTGTGTTTTTTTTTTCCCTGCTTTACTGAATGGGGCCATAAAGGTTATAGTATGCTATTTGCTATTCTACAATTAATATATAATATTTCCTTTTTGAAGATTGCTAATCCTATTGGGGATGGCCCGAAACGTGTCCCTGTGTCTCAGCATTCTGCCCAGAGCCGGTTACTGAACAGTGGAGTTCAAGCACAACGTGTTCTGTGTCCTTCAAACTTGGCCCAGCGAGTTCCTGTGCAGTCACAAAAATCTGTACTGTCAAATCAAAAACTGTCTAATAACCAGACAACGCAGCAGGCCCGACCAGTGTTTCTGGTCCAAGCGACTGCTAGGCCTCAAGTTCCAAGCAAGAACAATGAAAAACCTCAGCAGGCTCCCGTACCTGGTAATTCTGAAGATGATGTACATATATTTATACAGTTGTGACACTTGGGATACTTGTGTTCTCTGAAGCAGAGTGCAGTGCAGAAAACCCAAAGCTGCTGTTGATGATGTGGGACAGTCGTGTAGAGAAGTACTTGGCTGTGCCCCGAAACAGAATAGCAGCGCATACCTCAGCTTAGGTGTTACTGCATTATGCTTATTGCCAGGATTACCCATTTAGAGCCAATATGGATATTTAAAAATTTCCAGATGATCACTAGTCAGCTGTGAGTTAATGTAAATGGCACTTGCATATCATGTGTTTTTTCCAGTATTCATGTTAATCTCTTATACACAGGAATACTGTATTTTTGGAAGGAAGATTATTTTTTTTTGATTTTAAGAAAGCTTTTAAAATTACATTTTGATAGCACTGATAACTGCTATGCTGCTTTGCCAATAGTAAGTTACGCTAGGTTGTTTAAAGTGTCACTGAATGTATTCTAAGAACTGTTGCAGAACTTGCTCCCCATGGGAATTTTTGTATTGTGTTCCATGGGTCTGGTTCATCAAGTTTATCTACTTCTCTATACGTAGCAAAAAATTCTGAAGCAGAAAGCACCTCTAAACAGAAAAATGAAGAGACTGCTAAAAAGAAAAATGAAGAGACTAAAAAGTAAGTTTTATGCCTAATTTTTTTTTAGCTGAGTCCCTTTGGGTTAGGCTTGTTTTTAACTCCTAGGACTTCATGATGCAACTCGGTTGCAGCTAAGCTGAAGGCTCCTTGGTTGCGGAGACCAATGGCTCCACACTTCACAGAGACAACATATGAAACCAGGAAAGCTTACTTTGACCTGATAATTCTCAGGAACAAGGACTTCCTGTGATTGAAAGACAACTTTTGGCTAAACGAGTAATAGCTCTTCCCATGAGAGAATGCTGATAGCCGCCGCTCCAATCACAAGATGTATCCTTGAAAACAAAGCCTCATTCACATGTACAAGAGACTGGAGTCTAAGGATGAAGTTAGATTTGTAGTATGGCTACCTTAAACAGCTGTGACATGCACTAGTAATACATCTGCATTAAGTGTATGGAAATGAGCACGGCTTGTTCTGATTTTGTAGTAGTGGGCCTGATGTTAGTATCTCTGTGCATAAACTTTAGGAAGGAAGAGACTAGCTTTCAGAACTTTTGTCTTGGTTTGAGGTAAAACAACCAATTTTCTGTTCAGTAATTTTACTTTTAGCTAAACTTCTTTTAAATAGTGAAATTAACAGCATATTGTGCAGAAAACTGTTCATTCTCAGAGTGATATAGTTTATAGTTGATGCCAAGTCATGGTATGCAGAGAGGCTCTTGCTTATACTTATTGCTGTAGTCCAAGGCCAGCTGACTCTATTTGCCCTGTTGGAGGGTTGGAAGCAGAAAAGCGTAGAAGGGACACATCTATGGGGAGGAGTGGACAGGACAGGTGACCCAAAACTGACCAAGAGGGTATTCCATTCTGAGGTAAAAGACTTTTGAAAAATCTCAATGCATATTTTATCCCGGTGTTCTCTTAAAACTAAAATCTAGTTCAGATCACCAAGTATCTATTGAGCAGGAACATTATAGACTGTAAACCTAGGAGTCAAAGCCCACACAACTATCTAACTTCTGTAACCTTGTCTTTCCTCTTGCAGAAGGCAATGGTCTCTTGATGATTTTGAAATTGGTCGTCCTCTGGGGAAAGGAAAATTTGGAAATGTGTACCTGGCACGTGAAAAGAAGAGTAAATTTATTCTTGCATTGAAAGTGCTCTTTAAAACACAACTTGAGGAAGCTGGTGTGGAACACCAACTACGAAGAGAAGTTGAAATACAGTCTCATCTTAGGTATAGTGACCATTTACACTCTTTGTTTAGCTGAACACAAACAAAGCAAAGTAACTTTGTTTATGATAAGTTGAAGAAAAGAGAAGTTTCTTTTTTAAACACGTGACACCTTGAAATGGCTGGTTAGAATTCTTGCCTTTCTGCACCAAGATTTACCTTTGTCTACCTTGCTGTGAAGTAACCTCTGATAACAAATCTTACTACAAAAAACCCCAAACCTTTGCTGCTTGGATTTATGTGGCTAACTGCAATTTCTCAAAAGTCTGAGCTTGTTTCCGGTATTCTGCTTCCTGGAAAATAAACTCAGCTTGCTGAAGAAATTTGCTTTCACAGAAAAGTGTTTAAGCTTAAATTCCCAAACCAGTAGGAATTGACACCTTCAATAGTAATCTACTCTCCAGCTTCTGTAGAAAGGTATGTTCAAGAAGATATGAATTATCCAAACTGTTGGCTAGCTGCTTGCTAGTAGGGAGTCTAACCTACTGCTTTGATAAACACCACTTACCTGCTATGAAGCTCTCAATGGATATGTTGTGAGTTGAAGGAACACTTGCAAGATGTTGAAGTTCCTATGCTTGCCTGGAAAGGGGGGAGGCAGGAAAGGGAAATCTAAAGTTGTATGGACAAACACCTTGTTCAGAAGAATATTTAAATCTTTTTGCAGGCACCCCAACATTCTCAGATTATATGGTTACTTCCACGATGTTACGAGAGTCTACCTTATGCTAGAGTATGCACCTCGTGGAGAAGTCTACAAAGAACTTCAGAAGCTTACCAAGTTTGATGAGCAAAGAACTGCTACTGTAGGTTGTTCTAGCTTCTGACACATTAGTCTTCATATCTGGAATATCTGTAACTTAAAGCTAGCTCTTCAGATAAAGTTCTGTATCCCGTTGTGTGTAACTGAGTTTCCTTAGGTGCTAGTGTGCTTGTGCACTTGTCTTCCCAACTTATTCCTTGTTACAAATTACTGCACAGCACTAATATAACAATGTTCAGTGTTGCTTAATAGCAAGTGTTAGGTCACTTCGGGCAGAGCCTGTAGTGCTAGACTTCAAGAGTTTAAGGAATAACTGCTTTAACTTAAACTACTAACGATGCCTAGAAAAGGCTATAGTGTAGCCAGAAAAGCTAGTTATGATGTCTTTATACTTTAAAGACTTGTTCTCTTTCTAAACACAGTATGTCACAGAACTAGCAGATGCCCTATCATACTGTCATTCAAAGAGTGTGATTCACCGTGACATCAAGCCAGAAAACTTGCTGCTTGGCTCAAATGGGGAATTAAAAATTGCTGACTTTGGATGGTCTGTGCATGCTCCATCTTCCAGGTGAGAATGCAATAGTTATCTTATGTAGTGAAAACGTTAGCTTTCTTGTCATATAGTTGTGGAATGGAGATAAATGTGAACTTCCTAAAGTACCGGGGGAAAACAATCCTTTAAGAACTGGGCCACTACAGCAAAGGTCTTAACAGTCAACTGGTGTAGCAGACGGGGAGTGTTACCCTGTTGTTTTTTTTTTTGTTTTTTTTTTTTTTTAAATTTGTATAGTTCAAAACTTGCTGAACCTGAAACAAGTGAAGCAGGTTGGTGCACTGTTGTATGGTTATAGCAGTCCCTGAAATGACAGATGATTGTCAGCATTAGCTTCTATCTGGCTCTTGAAATGGATCTTATAATTGCCATAATCAGTAAACGATTAACTTAGATTTTTCTTCAGGAGAACAACTCTCTGTGGGACACTTGACTACCTGCCTCCTGAAATGATTGAGGGAAGAACACATGATGAAAAGGTGGATATTTGGAGCCTGGGAGTTTTGTGCTATGAATTCCTTGTAGGGAAGCCACCTTTTGAAGCAGAAACATACCAGGAAACATACAGAGCTATTTCCAGGGTATGTGCCAACACTAACTTGGACTAGCTGAATTGTGCTGCCTTTCAGTTCTGTTGCCTTATTGAAGCTTAACAAATGGTCATCTTGAAGAAGGGCATGTATTATAAGTAGAACTGTAGCAAGATATAATTATGTGCATACAACTAGATCTCTAAAACTGTCTTCAGTCATTCTGTAGAATGACTATAAGAGACCTTAACACACCTTGCCTGAATTCCTTGGTTCTACCCTGTTTCTGCCTGCATCTGAACTAGCCCTCTCATGAAGCAACTAATCTTCTCCACATCTTTGTCTTCTAATTTGTGAAATAAGTATTTAACATTCAAGGTGTTACTAAAAATACATAAGCTTAACTTCTTCTGTTGCATACCCTAGAAAGGTTCCAGCAAACTAATCTTGTTTGAAGTACACTGAAAAATACACTAGCTTAATTTCTACAAGCAGCAAGAACCTTGTTTTCATCACAATTATGATGAAATTACTTAATCTCATCTCAGTAGGCACAAGGCGCATAGCCCACAAGGCTCATGCAGCTTTCCTTATTACATGTAGCTTGGGGTCCCTTGTATCTCTAGTTTGGTTATTACCAAAGAATTTTTACATCCTCCTTGGTGTTCCTCCTTTTCTTTAGGTGGAATTCAAGTTTCCTCCATTTGTATCAGAAGGTGCAAGGGACTTAATTTCAAAGCTTCTGAAGCATAACCCATTCCATCGACTGCCCCTGAAGGATGTACTACTTCATCCCTGGATTACAGCAAACTCTACAAAGATGCCTGACAGCACAAAGAGTGATGTTGCTGCCTCATCTAGAACACAGTCTTAGCAGGGGTAACCTCCTGGGGATCAACAAAAGGAGTCTTGTACTGTGACTACTGTAATAATTACATTAGGAACAGCAGATCTTGGAATCCAATGGCAAATGGAATGCAAATCTTTGGGTTGACCATTGTTTTAAACTCTAATTGCAATGTAAAATTACTTGACTATTAGCTGGAGGTTGTGGAATACTTAATATACTTGAAATCCAGTTACATGTGGGCCAGGCTTGTTGATTTAAGTATTAAGCTGTTCAAGGCTCTTATGATGTGGTCTGTCCTGGTAAATGGTTCATTGTTCTAACAAGAAGAAGTTGTGGTTCTAGCTTATTGAACAGTGCAATATCCCGGAGATACCTGCGTCCTAACTTACTGGGCTGCTAAGGGTGTCATCGTTGTTGTGTAATCTGAAACTGAGTGAGATGAATGCATTTCTCTAAGTGTCCTGAAAATGATGTCTGCATTTTTGTCTATTTTGTCTTAAATGTGACCATTCAACTTTTCAAATAAATACTTGTTATATACTGCCACCAGCAGGGTAAGGTTTGTTATGGTGCTTGTCACTTCCACTGGCTATGTCTAAGCACTTGTCTTTACCATCAGTACAGCTTGACTTCTTATCTATGATCACAAAAGTTTACTTCCCCCTTCCTTCAAAAAGGAAGCTGGTGTAAAGTTCTTGCTCCAAGTGTTGGTATGACAAACTAGGTGTGGTCACTTACTATTCTACAATCACAGCACAGGATTACAAGGCAAGTACCAACTGTGTTGCTACTTGCTGTGTATGTTTTCTACAGCCATTGAAACCTAGGCCTGCTGCTTTTTTTTTTTAAATGCAGTTACAAGGGTCTGAAAGCACTTCTAAGAAAGGTCTGGAAAGTATTGTTATCAAAGGGGATATATAACAGGAAGTAATGGTAATATCTAGTGTTTTAAGATATTCCCTAAAATGGAGCAAGGGTCAGGCCACTTACAAAGAAAACATACAAACCAACTATTTTCCAGTAAAACACTTCAAGCAAACTAAAAGAAAGCAATTTATTGTATTTCCATTGTAAGACTTCATGGTCATCTTCACTATTTTACAAACCACTTTAAAAAATGATCCTTTTACAAGCAAAGATTCTAGAATTCAAAATATATTCTCAAATTAACTTAAAATATACTCTGCAAGAAACTTCATCTAAACAAACTGCCAGTAGTTTATACAACCATATTTATCTTGATAGGTAATCTGCATTCTGGTCATAATTCAAATGAAGCTCTGTTTCTTTACTGCAAGAAAGTCTAGTTAGCGCTGGTGACTTTTAATAACTTTTAGGTGCATTTGCTTTACAGAAAGATTTGTTTGAAAGAGAAAAAGCTTTAGTATTCCTTTTCTGTCAACTTCAGGACAAAACATACTTATCAGAAATGACTGATTAAATGAAGAAAACAAGGATGCCTCATGATTATTCTGGAATTCTTCTGTTATCCTTGGTAATAGAACATTGCCCTAAACTGATACAAAGAGAGTGGGCATGTAGGAAAAAAATGCAGAAAGGCTTCTGTGGACAGGAAAAAAATAAGCCCAAGTAGAACTTAATAGTAAGAAATACTGCTCACTTGAAATTGAAAAGACTAGCTGTTCTAGAATGTAGTAGGTCACAGAAAGCTACAGTAGTGTTGGTCGCATGTTGCCCTACCATGGTAACCCTTCAACTGCTGTGTAGATACTGCAGTTTTTACCTACCAAGCACTCAGCAATAAGCTTCCATCCACATAACAGATACAGTAATCACACAGATTAGTTACAGGTAAGGGCTGAGCTTCCCCAAGGGACAAGCTGGTTTGAAACTTAGGCTCTAATTAGAACTGGCTCAGATAGCAGCAAGCTGAAGCTAGTACCCTGGGTGAGCTGCCAGCTTCAGCAGCCATACAGCCAAGCAGGCCTGAAACAGGAAAAAGTCCGCTTTTTTTTTTAAAGAAGCAGTTAGTCAAAATGAACTTGACAGCCATTCCTCCTGCACACAGGGGTACATGATGCAGCAGAGCACTGGCTCCACATTTAACAAGCAAGCCAAGCAGCTGTGCATGACAAACTCTGTGACACAGCTTACAGCTCCCATGGAAGCTGGCCACACTGCAAGGCTGATTCTCAGTATGTCCTGCTCCTAAGGATGTTATTTTGAGCAGTGTTTAACTACATAATGCATCTTTACATATATGCTATGTTTGTATTATGCATCAAGCCTCTAGCTTAAGAGCCTAACCCCTCATTTGGGCTAAGAGCACAGAGCCACAGAGACCAAGCCCTTGTCAAGAGGTTCTTTGTTTTCAGGTGGCAGTCTCTTGTAACATCTTGCTTCCACAGGGCAGAGGAAGTAAAGTAGGTATCTTCCAGTTTTCCCTGTCTTAGAGACGACCTCTGATTAACCAAGTGGTAGCAATAATACAGAGGTACAAGGATATATGTGGCTGTGACACATCTTCCTAGAGCACAAACCACTTGCTCACTTGGAGCCTGAGAATCCTCACAGCATCCATTGGACTTTCTGAACAGGAAAGGAGTTAGGGTGCAATTTAATGTTATCGCTGAGTGGAGTTAATAGGTTGCTCATAAAGTTACTCACTCCTCCTTCCCTCCCTCAGCCAACTCTCATCCTAACCACATGATTCCTTCCTCTCAATTCACTAAATTTCAGAGAAAAAAAATTTACTCTGATCACCAGGGTAATTTCCTGCTGTTTCACTTTAATCAGATTCCTGTACGAACAGATCTGTGTCAGAGCCACCTTGGGGTAAGTGTAAGCACAAAGACAATATAAAAAGAACAGAACTGGGAGGAGAAACAGGCCCAAAAGACTGACAGGTCTGTCTTGAGCTATGTCATAGAAGCACAGTTCTAAGTCCGAAACCCAGGTTTTACCAGAATGTTATGCTGACTACCTAGTTTTGGGATCCAGTCTTTAGGTGAACTGAAAGGTGGTATGTGAATATATGCATGTGCAACTACGTCCTAATAGGGAGTGTCCAAATAAGGAAATGAAAAGCACCTCTAATTGGTACATTCAACAGTCTGTCAGACAAAAGCACAGGAATTGCTCTTGTGAAGCCATGAATTGTAATGTCTGCAGATTTGAGTTTCATCCACAGGAGCAGAAAGCTCCAAGGTTTAGTTTTCAGATAAAAATGTGTCTCCAGTACAAAGCCAGATCTCAATACATAAAAACCCCATAGATACCTTGCCTCTAACTTGATGATCTTTGGAATATGTTCACATAGGAGGTAATTCTGGTTACACTGATTTCAGTAGACTCAGGATTCCTTCTGAGTCTATAGGCATAAAAAAAAAAAAAATTAAAAAAGGACTTTAGTAAGGCCAGTTCCTAGCCTGTAAAGCACATTTTCAAACAATGAAATCTTGAAATATGGAAGCACCACAAAGGAGCTGTAGTTTCAGAACAGTGCATCACCTATTCTGGCTAAAAAAACTATCACTGCACAATAATTAGGCATACAGGTACTCCCACTTAAGTTAGCTCAGCATGTGTGTTGTATTGCAAGACTGGGGTCATAATATATGCCTTTTATAAAAGAAACACCCACCTGCCACCTTAGACTCCAATACGTACACTTACCAAAAGAACTATTCCTATAGTAGGATATTGTTTATTCCACAGACTATTAGGAAGAGAATCTTATTCTGTTTCCCAACTACACTGTAATAAACTAATGCTGCCACTCTAGTTTGACAAGAGAAAAAATTAAGGCTCAAAAAGCTAGATTACAAAGACCCAGAACTGAGTGTTCTAAAGAGACTCCTCATTGTCAAGCATTTATGTTACCACTTGCAGTGGAAACAAGATACCATTTTAACAGGTTTTTCTAAAGAAGAGGTGGCAAACGGGAAAGAAGATGACAGCACTTTTCACAGTGTAACATTTACCCGAAAGAACAAGTAAGAAATACAAGAGGTCAGCATTAACATGAATTCAAATAAGTCTTCCAAAGAAATTTAGGAATCTGAAAAGCTACATGGATATAGAGCATTAAAAAAAAATAATAATAAAAACCAGTAAGAAATCATCATGGATTTGGGGCAGGAGGTTTGAAGAAACCAATCTTCCGGCAGTATCGGACAATAAATGGCACAGAAACTATAGTAATGCTGATTCGTACTGGAGCAAACAATTTGTGAATAGCATATGCCAACACAAATGTGCTGGTACCAGCAGCCATTTTAGATTGCAACGATGATTCACTGAAACCAAGTTTGAAGAGAACTGCAGTCATATCCACACCACTGGGGAAAGAGAAAACAAGATTTTTTAGTATATTTTAAGGTTGCATGCTAAAGAATATAAATTAAAAGTGCTATTTTTCGGGGAATTTAACATGGCATGCTTCCAACTCTGGAATTTATGTTTTAATGTAATGTTAAATAATAAAAGCAATGAATTATTTCAGCAGTAACAGCTCAAGTTACTTCTGCAGCAACAACACATGCAATATTTTCAGCTGCACATTTCTTCTTAAATTGGCAAGTTCCCTGTGAAGTCAAATATGTTTAGTTTTACAACTGTAAAGCTGCAGCATTTGTATGGAGAATACTCAGTCCCATGCTCAACCTTCTGATAAAATAATATATTTCTGTACTTCTGAATTTTAAAAAAGTTAGAAATTTGTGAATTTGTGTTGGAAATTCATCTTCCCCAAATTCACAATAAAGTCTGTTCTGCGTCTTGATGAAATTTATCACATAAATATGGATCAACCCAAACCAAATAAGTTACCTGTTGTTAGGCTTAGAATGTTTTAACAGCTTTTTACTCCTGTTAGAATGACAAGTATCTTTTCTAAAAATCTAGGAAGTGAAGGAGGTATTAGGGATCTCAAATAAGCACTATCCACCAAATCCATTAATATTTTAATTCTCTATAGACATAGTAGCTTTCATCAAGGTTCCTATGTTTGGAGTAATTTTCCAGAAGAAGTTGTTACTGTAACTTTTCCCCCTTCACTTGCCAGTATAGTATCTTGTAACTGGGAGTTAAATCATACCTGAAGGAAAAAAAAAAAAAAAATCATTGTCACTCTGTGCCACGATGTAGTAAACGAGAGAATTCAACCATTCACATATTCTCGCTGAAACCAAGAGTAAGCAGCAGGGAATGTTTTGAGAAACAATGTTTCCCTGCTTCCTCAGTTGAAATGCCTCATGCTCAACAGACATATCTATAACTGATGCATTCCCACCAGAAGACACAATTTCCCACCTGACTCCTATATGGCTATCTAGTATTTTCTTTTTAAATCTAATCCTGTTTTAGTGGCTGTTGCCTTCTGCAGTTTCAACTGCGCAAACTGAGTTCAACACCCAGAAAAATAAATTTATCTCTAAGCTCCAGCACTTTTCTGTGGCTCTATCTTTACAGACCATACTACTGTCTGAGAACAAAAGATATCTCTGCAGAACAAAAATAAATTCCCTCATCTGGCTAGTTACTCTGGTGCAGTCTCTACTCTGCTGTTTTCAGCTGCCCACCATGGATCACACACCTATGCAAAGAGACCATGTACATCTATTTTCTCTCATACCTGATGGGAGATTAGATCCATATATGGATCCATCTATACTCAAAATTCAGAAGATTACTATGTATGGATCAAGCAGACATAGAGTACGTCTCCTTCTAGAAATAAGCACAATGGCAAGATAACTTTCTTGGCTAAACCATTACCTAAAGGCTACAGACAACTGTACAAACCTCACCTTGACACAGCCAGGTAGAAGATTCCTAGAGATACTAATGAAATTCCAACATGGAATGAAACACCTACAGCACCATATTCCTTAAAAACTTGTTTCAGTTGCTGGGATTTGTTGAGTTTCTTGTTTTCACCACTGGGATCCGTGGCTGCCTTTTCAGGGGATACACCTACATCCTAAAAAGGAAACAATTAAAAGTATTTATTAGCATTAAGCACAACATCATATTCCAGTCAGTTGAACCAATCTGACATATTGAAAGAAGTGACTTGCATATAGTGCTGCTCATAATGCTTTGGGAAGATAGTAATACGCTTTTGCTCTTTCGCATCATGAGATCAGATGCCTGTGGCAGAGCCCATGCAAACTCCCTTTTCCCAACTCTTCATATCAAAGGGATGCACTGAGCTTCGTGCAAGTTCTTATGCAATGCAAGTGCCCAAACCACAACAGTGAGTTTCATAATTAAAGAGTCATTATAGTCCCACTCTTCCATTTGACCCAAACACGTGCCAAGGCACACCCCACACAGTTGCTTGAGAGATGAGACTGAGGTGCCAAAGAGATCTTTGCTTACACCCACGGCTCAGCTTTATACAGTGAATTCTTGTACCATAGGTTTTTGTTCAAGGGCAAAGCAGCTGATAGCACTGGAAGCCTACATGAGACCACACTGATGCTGCCTTACTAACAACTTACTGTTAGAAGAGGTCCAACATTTAAGTTCCTATAAATCACCCTCTGTAGGTCGGCTGAAAAAAGGAAGAATAGGGGAACTGCTACTGTTGACAGCAACAAGCAATACTGTTGCACTGATGCAGACAACAGCTCCACAGATGCGCCAGTGCTGGTGTAAATAGAATCACAGAATTACTTAGGTTGGAAAAGACCTTTAAGATCGAGTCCAACCGTAAAACTAACCAAGGTTAAGTGCCAAGTCCACCCCTAAACCACTGAAAATGTTTGTCATAGTAAAATTTATTGACAGCTTTTTATCTCGGTAAATTGAAAGTGCAGAACTTCATACTAAAATATACGCCAAAGCGATCTATTAGTGCAATGCAGGCAAAGAAGGTCATATAGGCTGGTACAAGAGCCGTTGGATACCTCCTCATACTTGCCATAGAAGAAATACCAACTGGAGAAAGAAAATGTTTCCACAAAGACCTCGGGATTTTTCTCTAATTAGCGAGTGGTTGTCAGGAAAGAGTAGAAGAGTCCTTTCTTTTCAGCTGAATTCAGCAGCAGTCGTGACAATATGACAGCCAGACTAAAGGCCACTATTGCCCACAGGACGGGTACAGCTACTGAGTGCCTGGCACCACTTTGTCCTACTGTAGATTGGTTTCAAGGCACATAAATTTTAAGAACGATAGTTTTGATTAATCCTTGCACTTGGTGAGATTGTAAATTTGGATACATGACAGGCTCCTCTTACAACACTCATGGTAGGATGAGCTTGCTTTAAGGAGTGATTTTAACCATACCAACCACACCACCCCCCAAACAAATCCCTATGCTTGCTGCTGGTTTTCTCTGTTTTAATTGTAATTTGTGTTACTTTGTATTTCATGTTGACAGGAAATCATGCTGATCCACAAATATGTATTTGGGGAATTGTGTAGCTCAACTTATTCTGATTCTTGCATTTTAAAAATTTTCAAACGTAATGGATGTTAGGGTTTTTTTTTTTGGCTTGTCAGCCAAAGCAATATTTGAATAGAAACTGAAACTTGACTAAGAAAGAAAAATGTCCTGTAGAAAAAGAAATCCTTTATTGCTTAAACCAAGCAGTTTTAGTACTAGAAGGTAAATGAGGAAAAAATATTCAAATATATATTTTTTGAAGCAAGTTCATTAAGCAAAAGAATGGATTCATAGTTAGACAATCTAATTACTTTCAGCCACTGGAAGTAATTAGATTCCAGACATGGCTGTACTACAGGGCTGCTATTTCACCATGCTTCAGAACTCATTCTCTTACTCTTCAGTTTTATTATAGTGAGGGGGAAGAACGCTCTTTTGACTCCCAGTCTGTAGAATGTAAATACTGAGTTATTGAATGGAATGAGTTGAATAAACTGAACAAAATAGTCTCATAATACCTTCTGCCAAAATCTGTCCTAACAATTCAATCAACATCAAGAATGCTCATTTATCCAGCAGTATGATTTTCTTAAAAGCCAAGTGTGGTTTGAATGGTATTTTAAGATTTAATAGCTTATACTGAGGTTTTCATCTGAACAATGATCATTATCTATTTAAGGAGCTAAATATGAAGATTTTCTTCAGATAGCTGCCATGAAAACAGGAGCTGACAATCTACAGATAAGCCTTAGAGGAACTCTGGGTCTTACAGCCATGCTTGCAAGATGGATCATAAGGACTGAAAAATATCTTGTTCTCACCATCCAAGTGCATTTCAGTTTGGTTATGCACTCAGGCTCATCTGCCAGGCAATTTCTGAATGGTATCGAAGCAAGATGTTAAAAAAGTGCCACTTCAACAGATATTATTTGGACTACCCAGTATGGTCATGTCTTGGACAACATACAACTTAGCAAAGAAAGCTACCTATTTTCCATACAATTCTGCTATAACCTTTCTGCTAGAAAGACAATTTTATTCCCATTCTTTAGACAAAAATTAACCTTCTGGACAAACTATGGCATGAAAACAAATCTGAAACATCATGTTATGCTTTGTAATGGAGCTACAGAAATTAAGATGTAGAAATTAAACTGTATATGAGGCTTTGTATGGAAAGCTCACATTCACAAGCTTGGCACAAGCAGGTGTAAAGCAGGTCCCTGTCTACTACAGAAATCCAACATAAACATGATTTAATAATCTACTGCCACACAAAAAACAGTTACGTGTAAGGCCTTCATTTGCTTTTCTCCTTGAGTCAACTGCCATTTAAAACCAAAACAACGAATGGTACAAATTCATGCAAATTTTTCCTTCCCACCTCCAAATATTGAATGGAACATTGAAAGCACGGTGAAACACATAATTAACCGGGCGCCCGTTTGTATTTTCTCTCTCAGCTAACGGAAAGGCACAGTCAGGCACGGGCACCTCCCTGCGGGCAGCCCACCAGCCGGCCACCCGCTGCCATCCTCAGGGGCTGAAACCCATGGCACCTTCAGAAAACCCTTTCAGCCACCGCCACCAGAACACCCGGGCATCTGTGTGTCTGCGTGAATTACTGACCCCCCCCTTTTTTAAAGTTTTCATGACTCACCTGAAGTGCTCGACCTCAGCAGCCCTCAGGGGA